>PUQB01000405.1:203614-231377 GCA_003024785.1 Selaginella tamariscina
GAGTGGAATATTCTAAGAATCTCAAGTGAGTAGAATATTCTAAAGAATCTCAAGTGAGTAGAATATTCTAAAGAATTAGTTAATTCAGCGAAGAAGGAGAATAATTTCTTCCATTTGTCTGTGTGTAAATACATATTTTATGTAAATGTCTCTCATTCATTTTAGTGGTTTGAAATCATAAATTTGGCGGGTTTTGTCCATTTTGAATTTCAAAAATACCAACTAACCAATAATTTAATATAATTTTTTTCAAAAGTTAATGTTAAGCATGATTAATTAATATATTGTGTACAAATTAAAAACAAACTATTTCTTCAAAAATTAAATAATTAAAAAATTCATGTTTAAAAATGTTCTTTAGCATGATGGTCCATGGTCTAGTGGTTAGGACATTGGACTCTGAATCCAGTAACCCGAGTTCAAATCTCGGTGGAACCTTTTTTCCTCTTTATTAAATGGGTTTATTGTTAATTAATCAAACTTTAATAATAAAATAGTTGAGAATGGTTTATAATGAATATAAACTAATAAATAACAAACCAATGAGTTATATTGAAAATTAAAGCATTATTAAATGGGTTTATTGTTAATTAAGCAAACTTTAATAATAAAATAGTTGAGAATGGTTTATAATGAATATAAACTAATAAATAACAAACCAATGAGTTATATTGAAAATTAAAGCATTATTAAATGGGTTTATTGTAAATTAAGCAAACTTTAATAATAAAATAGTTGAGAATGGTTTATAATGAATATAAACTAATAAATAACAAACCAATGAGTTATATTGAAAAATTAAAGCATTATTAAATGGGTTTATTGTAAATTAAGCAACTTTAATAATAAAATAGTTGAGAATGGTTATAATGAATATAAACTAATAAATAACAAACCAATGAGTTATAATTGAAAATTAAAGCATTACTTATGAGAATTAAAATATATTAACATAAATTATTCCTACAATATTTTTATTATTATTAAATAGATTTTCAAAATATATCTAGCAGATACCCTATACAGAATAAAAATACGTCTCAAATGAAAATATAAAAAATTTGAAAGAAAATAAAACATAGATTTGAAATTCTATAGATATTTCTAATATCAATATTTGAATGATATTTGTATATAATGAAACAGTTTATTTTACTCCAAACTTACACAGCATAGAATTTATCTCGAGTTTAAAATTAACTTCTTTGCCATGAGCATCAATATCAATAAATATAAAGTTTATAGCAATTTTGGAAAATTTTATTTAATTAAAATTAATCAATTATACTTTATAATTAATGAAAAAATCATATGGCTAGCACTGAGGAAAATGACAAGCACCTTTTTGACCGCAGGATTGGTCGAATCTTGACCATATATATCAATGGTTGACCAATAACACACTACTAATTTAGTTGCAATACGTAGTCTTCCCCAGACACGATGAAAATTAAATTAACAGAAAATATAGGCATTATTAGTTCATACTTGTATGGAGCACACAAATCGACAAGAAGAAGAACATATAGAATCCGATCTCGAGTATATAAGGTAATATAGTTATATAGTATTAATCGTTTAATCAAGATCTATGGTTTTTGTATCTATATCTTCTTTATATTTTGTATAGATGTGTATTTCCTTGATGAATTTCATCTTGACTTATATCTTGCTCTTTCGATCGGGTTTATTTGGATTTTGAAGTATATTCTGGAAGTAGAATTTAATATTTATAATTAAATATAAGATGTTAAATATGTATATTTATGAAATTTTTGTACTTTATATAAAATCATAAAACGGAACTATTTTATATAACTAAAAGACTTATTAAATTGGTAAGCATTTGTACTCTGTATAAAATGGAGTAAACTTCAAATTGCTTTTCATTAAATTTTTGAATAATAAGAAAATGTGGATATAAACTAACTTAACTTTGTTGATATTGGTTGTATGTTTTTATAAAGTTTGTAATTTAAACCATTGCATACACACACACACAACACACCGTTTATATCTATAAACATGATTATAACAGGGATTAAGAAGGTTTAGGAAGTTATCAAGAAAGATAAGAAATATGGATCTTTTAACTTCGCGGAGAAGTTCAGATTTCCGTACATCCTCAATGCTTGCTAGCGAGATCTCCATCGAGACTATGGCAATTGCTTATGACAAACTCTCAAGCTCAAAGGTGCGTGCGTGCGTGTGCGTGTGTGTGTGAAGAGAGAGAGAGAGAGAGATCATAAATGCAGACAGGTTAAGTGTGTATATACAAGTTGTATGTATTTGTGTATACAGGTGACAAAGGTGAGTGATGCAAACGCGGTTAAGCAGGGGTTAATTAAGAGGTTTAGGGAGCTTTGCAAGTTGAGGAGCAGTGATATGAGTACTAAGAAAACAAACGAGGCCACCTTAGGAAATAAGAAGAAAGGCTGGTGGACAATAGATACTGATAAACGCTGGCCAGTTCAAGGCTGGTCGTAATACACACATTCATTTACTTTAGGTGTGTGCGTGTGCGTGCGTGCGTGTGTTTATGTAGCCTCGTAGTAAGGTCATACGAGACATTAAGCCAAAAGCCACACACATGAGTTATCTACAGTGAAGTACGTTGACATATACACATTGACATATACTATATACAATATAATTATATATTATATATATATATGTATGTTGTATGTATGAATGTATATGTATTATTTGTTAGTTTCTATTTCTATCTTTTTTATTATTTTATAAAAAATTTAAAATGTTTGAACTGTTTCGGCCCCTGGTGTGAACTTAATTTATCAGAATTTGTTATTACATAGTAAATTATTATATCATATGTTTTTCCTTTTCTACGATATGATGAGGATCAAAATGTGAGTTTTAATCAAGTTAGTATAGAAATGTTTTGAAGCGTTGTTTCTACCTTGTAAACATAGACTTTACCGTATGTGTGCAACGTGTATGTGTGATTGTATATACATAATATATAATATGCATATATAATCATTTAAGCAGTTTCAAATAAAATCTAGAATAATATAGTAGTTGTATGCTTTAGATTGAAAATATTTAAAATAAAAAACATAGAAACTTTTAAACTTACTTTAGGACATTTTTTTAAAGCTTAGTTTATGCTTTGGCTATTATATTAAACTTGATCATAACATCTTTTACAATAGGATAAAATGTACAGAAATTTATTATTCTTGTCATAATAATGTAATAAGTTATTTATATAATTTATATAATCCCAAGTCCTTTAATAAATAATATCTTATTTATGTTATATTTATGAAAAAGAATTACGCAATTGTGCGTGTGTGTATATATATTTATGGATGTATAATTAACTTCGTTCCTTTTTGAAAAAAAAAAACTACGTCTCACCAACATTATTTGAATGGACTTAATTAATCTAATTTAAAATATTTCAATGGAAACATATTCTTACTTTTGCATAATTATCCACAATTAGTTTGTAACAAATTTAATTAAATTGTTTTAAAGAATCACATTCACAGTTAACTTAATTTAATTATATAACAGTTACATAATGGCTATACATTCTCACTAATCATTAAATTAATATGAATTTTCAAGGGTATTCTACCTCCTCAATTTTTAGCTAAATTAAGTGAATTACCTCATAAATATAAAAAAAATAAAATTAAGAAATGAATTATGGATTTACTTCATCTTAATTTCCATATTGTATATATTTTGCTTCGCTCATTGTACTCTAATCTAACGATAGTTACAGTTTTAAAAAAAAAATTAAATTTAATAAAAATTAATAAATTTTAATTTAATAATAAAGTTGGTGAGAATGAATTTTTTTTTAACATTTTCTATTAAAATTACACCCGTTAATTTTTAATTTAATTAGGGGTGGTAAAAATACACTCTCGTTAAATTAACATCATTACCCCTAACTAATCACGTTGTTAAATGAATATTCTAGTAATATCAATATAATAAGTTATTATTTCAGTAAACTTTGGAATGAATTGTACTAAACATTGAGATGGGTACTTGTTTCTTAAAAGTTTTCAGATTTTTAAAATGATAAACATCTGTATAATAAGAATATTATTATATACAAAAATAGAAAATACTGTTATATAAATGTGTATATTTATGTTTGAGGTAAAGTACGAAATATTAAAATACATTCATACACATACATATACAAATACACATGGCTACACATATGTACAAACATACATCCACATACGCAGTAATCAACTAAATGCAATATTTAATATATTTATTAATATATAAGTACTTAAATATTATAATAAGTAGGTATATTATATATGATTTTATTTACTATTTTGTATATAGATTAAAGATACACTTAGCTACAAAAACTTTTACCAATATAAAAGCATCACATGTCATTTATTATGTAAAATTAAATAGAATACAACTTGAATTTACCTTACCATCTGATACAAATTTTACAAGGATTTGCTTCCTTATTAATTAAGCTAATTTAACAATAAGTATTCTCCAATAGAAACATATACAAACATTTTTAGCTCAAAAATAGGTAATTCGTTTTAAAACACATTTTATTGAAATAATGAAATTCCAAATGCACACATGGATATAATATATTATTATCAGTTAATATAGAATCCCAGTAAGGAAGAGATTTAATAAGTATAAGATAATCATTAATTAACTTTGGTATTCTTTATAAATAGTTTCACATAGAAACTAAGTGTGTTTACACTTCAGATTTATGTTCTTATTCTTCTAATATTGTAAATAAAATAAATAAATAATATGATAAAATCATTTTTTAAACATAATATAACAAATTAAACCATCTGAGTATTATTAGGGATTTATACTTATATTAAAAGAATGTGTACATACATTAAAACCACATAATTAGAATATATATATATATATATGTAATCGCAATAAATACATATACATTCTTTGCTAATTGTTACATTATATCATTAAGAATATTTATCTTTTGTAGTGTAAATTTGTTTTTGTGGTTGATAAATATATTACTGTTGAAAAAGGATTAAAACAAGTAAAAGTGATATTAAAGAAATCAAAAGAAATTAAAGATTGAATAAAATCGCGGCAGCAGCGGCGGCAGCAAATGAATTATATTCTTTTTAATTTTAAGTTTAAAATGTTTTATAAATTGTATATATAAAATATAATTTCAAATAGTGAGATTTATGTTTGAAGATGAAAAATCATACTGCTGATTTATAAATTTTAGTTTTAAAATCAACTTTAATATATTCTAATATATTGCTGATACAATAATATAATATTTAAATTAAAAAATATATACTAGTGTATGCTAACTTTAAATACCTCATGTACCATTTACATGTCTATGAACAAATATAAAAAACATTAAAAGAAAAAACAAAGCATTTTTGTACACTCACATGATATATATAATTTTATACATGTGAACAAGCATGCAGCTCGACAAGCACACACACCGGGTTTAAATTGGAAATGCTTGGGAAATGCGATTTACATTAGCCAGAAGATGAAATAAAAGCGTTTGTGTTGAAAGTTAATTTGTTATATTTCGTAAAATAATAAATTATTTGTCTTATAATATTTAATATATATTTTACAGCACGACATTTAATAAGCATATGAATTTTAAATAAGTTAATTTTAAAATGCTTTTAAAGGGTAAATCATTCAGAGTTTGCATAATAAACTCAAACTAGTTTTGTAAAACTTTATAGTTTAGTGTAGACGTATATGCCCAATCTATGCATTGAAGAGCTGCGTGTATATTTATACATGTATATATACACCTGTGAGACCTTTGTCTGCAAATAATAAAGAATAATTTCAAATGCCTCAGAAAGAATATGCACGCTCACATACATATAGACACAATTCACACACACACACACACACACTATAACATATGCATGCAGATATGCACATTCGTCATATATTTATAATGGTTTATATACATATTGGACACACATAAGTTGTCTACATAAAAATCTATACAGTGAAGTAACACATACTATATACACACTATATATATATGTATTATTTGTTAGTTTTATTTCTGAAGTATTTTATTGTTTTATCTTTTATTATAATAGAAAATTCAAAATATTAGTTACTTGGTCTGAACTTGAGAATCAAAATATGAGTTAAATAAAGTTAGTATTAAAATGCACTGTACATGCATTTGTACGTGTGATTGTATATACATAATATATAATATGTATATATATAGAGCTATGCATGAAAAAAAAATTAACAGTTTATACAAAGAACATATATAATAATTAAGCAGTTTCAAATAAAATCTATAATAGGGTGTGCATTTCCAATTTTAAATTGAAATTTTTTAAAAAAAAAACATAGGTACTTAGTAGATGTTTTAAAGCTTAGTTTAATATACTTTTGGTATTTAAACTATTAAATTGTTACATTTTATCATTAAATAATTTTTGCAATAGGATAATAAATTTCAACGTACAGAAATTTATAATCCTTGTCATATTAATGTTCTAATGTATGGAATTCATTTAAATTTGGTTTAATTTGATGTAATAATTAATTTACCATCTATTAATTATTTTTTATTTACAATATTTCAAGAATAAGAACATAAATATTAAAACACACGTAGTTTCTAACTGTTTAAAGTAAATATCAAAGTTAATTAATGATTATCATATATTCAGATATGGTTTAATTTTTCATAGTTTATTTGATATGGTATTTTAAAAACATTATAGAAGAATACTTTGGAATATTATATGTATTTTTTACTTTTTAATTATTAACATTAATTACACCACTTAATTATATAATAAATATATACACCTTAATATAATATTTAAAATAATATATATATTAGTGAATATGCTAAATATTAAGATAAGAAAAGTCGGCTGGACAATAAACGCTGTATGTGCATATATTTGATTGTTACTGCGTGTGGATGTATATTTGTAGGCATGTGCATGTGCATGTGCATTGATGTGTATTTGTACATGTATGCTTGTGATTAATTTTAAGTAATACAAAAATTCACGTTCAATGTTTTGATTGGTAGAATATTGTAGATATCCCCAGCCTGCATATCTTATTTATATACACACACATACACACACGTTAGACTTAGAGGGCGTGAACAGGATTGAGATGGTCTAAGCGTTATTAAGTTAAATATGTTGTTTATGGAAGTTCATATATGAGTTAGTTTTGTGTGTGTGTGTGTGTGTATTTTATATATCTCTGTCTTTGTGAAATACAGTATGGATGTGTGAGTCGTATATACTTAAAAAAATTATAAAACAAGGCTATTTTATATAACTAAGACTTATAAATTGGTAAGCAGTTGTACTCTGTATAAAATGAAGTAAACTTAAAATTGCTTTTCAGTAAATTTTTAAATAATAAAAATATGTGGATATAAATTTAATTAGATTTTTGATATTGGTTAAAGTTTTTATAAAATCTGTATGTGTGTGTGTGTATGTACGTACGTATGTATTATTCGTTAGTTTCTATTTCTGACGTATTTTATTGTTTTTATATTAAAAAAAACATTGCTTCGTTACCTGGTGTGAACTTAATTTATCAGAATTTATTTTATATTATATCATATTTTTTCCTTTATAGAATAAGATAAGGGTAAGTATAAAAATGTTTTTGAAGTGTTGTAAATATAGATTTTACCGTATGTGTATGTGTGATTGTATATACATATATAATATGTATGTGTGTGTGTATGTGTAACTATGCATGAAAAAAAAATTAACATCAGTTTATACAAAGACATAAATATAATTATTAAGCAGTTTCAGAAACAGTCTACAATAATATAGCATTTATTATATGGTTTTATGCTTTTATAATTTAAATTGAAAATATTTAAAATAAAAAACATAGATACGTTTAAACTTAATTCAGTAGATTTTTTAAAGGTTAGTTTAATATACTTTTACTATTCTATTAAACTAATAAACTGGTACATTATATCATTAGAATATTCTTTTACAATAGGATAATAAATTTCAATGTACAGAATTTTTTTATCCTTGTCATATGAATGATATAATGTATCTGCATAGAGTATAAATGTATTTAATTATGTGTTTATCATAAGCAAGTGCCATTGTTAAAACTAATATTTGCATGCACACACATACACACACTAATGTGGTTTCAATGTACAGTTTTATTTTTACTATATAATTTTAACAACCCTAAAAATACTCTTTAGATATATATGGACGGTTTAATTTGTTATATAATAATTATTTTACTTATTGCATAAGAACATAAATATTAAGTGTTAGTTTCTAGCTGTTTAAAATAAATATCAACGTTAATTAATGATTAATATATATATATATATATATATATATATTATATATATAATATATATATATACATATATGTATATAAATAGTTTATTTGATATGGTATTTTGAAAACATTATCGAAGAATACTATATGTAGTTTTAAGGTTTTTAATTATTAACAGTTATTACACCACTTAATGGTTCTATTACTGTAATAAATATATTTTAAAACGAAATATCTATTTGTATTAATAATGTTTGTATATTTTTCTCTTAGAAAGTAATTCTTTTGTTAAATTAACTAAAACTTAGTTACTCAGTAAGCAAATCTTTGTAAAGTGTGTATCAGATAAATTCAAGCTGTTTTTTCTATTTAATTTTACATATTTGATGTTTAATCTCTATGCAAAATAGTATATAAAGTTTATAATAAAGACCATATATATTATTGAATATGCTAAATATTAAAGACAGTTCAGAACTTTTTTCAGGAAACAGCTGTATGTGCGTATATTTGATTGATTACTGCGTGTGGATGTATATTTGTACATATGTGTAGGCATGTGTATTGATGTGTATTGTACATGTATGCTTGTGTCTGTGTATATTTTAATTTGGTGTTTTACTTCAAATATATACATCTAACACATAACTTATTATTTTGTATTTTGTATTTTTTTTTATCAAAACAATTATAAGATTAATGCGAGTGAACGGTTGTAAAGAATTTAATCTCCACCGTTAAACTCCTGAAATTTAGGCTTTATAAATTCAAATTTAACTTTTATTACTTTTAGATGATATAAAAAGTGTGAGAAACATAATTTACATGAAATTAATAATATAGAATATTTAATGCAACTTCCATTAATTTTACATAGAATACACAATACTAATATAATTTAATATTCTCATTATATAGCTTTTATTATCTAATGACCTTTTAAGTCATCGTTGTCTAAACTTAATTTAGTACAATTTATTAAATTTTATTACAATAGTAACTTTTATTATATTGATATTACTAGAACAATCATTTAATAACATCACACGAAGTATGAATTTGATGGTAATATAAAAATGTTTCGGACTGTAGTTTTTTTTTATAAAGGACCAAAGTTAATTATCCATGCGTGTACCCGGCACAAACACACACTGCGCGCGCGTGTGATAGAGGAGAGAGAGAGTACATAATACACACTCATGTACATAATGCATTATCTACATAGGACATTAGCAGAGGGACACACTAAGAACTTAAAGACATGTATATACAATTCTAACACATAAATACACATTTTATGTATGTAATTCATACATACTTTGATTATATAAACTATTGCTGTTTAAAAAGTTGAAAATGTTAGAAAGACAATAAAACTACAGTCTGAAACATTTAAAAACACACTGGTCCTTTTAAAAAAAACTACAGTCTGAAACATTTTTACAATACCATGATTATCAAATTCATAATTCGTGTCATGTTATTAAATGATTATTCTAATAATATTAATATAATAAGTTTTTTTAAAATAAAAATTAATAGATTGTACTAAATTAAGTTTAAACGCGGAGTACTTGTTGGCTTAAAAGTTTTCAGATTTCATTAAAATAATAAAAGCTGTATAATAAGAATATTATATTATATAAAAGATAGAAAATAATACGTTATGTGTATCTTAAATATGTATTGTACTATTCTCATCGGTTAAAGAAACTATTCTGTGCAACTTTAGAGTTCACATTTGAATGAAATGAGGTAAACTTGAATTATTTTTATTTGTTGATACTGATAAAATATTGTAGATATCGCATATCTACACACAGACACACTTTAGACTTGTGTGTGTGTATATGTGTATATATATGAGTTCGTTTGCGTGTGTGTGTATACACATGTGTTTATATATGACTTCAGGAAGCACAGGACGCACTTGCTCGTATCATAAAGCATGCTGCAACAAAATATCCCATACAGGGAAAACCCACACTCCACATGTGTGAGTCGTATATACTTTATAAAAATTATAAAACAAGACTATTTTATACAACTAAGACTTAATAAATTGGTCAGCAGTTGTACTCTGTATACAATGAAGTAAACTTAAAATTTAAGAATATGTGGATAAATAATTAATTAAATTTTTGATATTGGTTAAATGTTTTGTTTTTATATAAAATCTGTATATATATATATATATAAAAGGTTTGTATCTGTGTATATATAAACATGATTTTAACAGGGATTAAGAAGGTTTAGGAAGTTATCAAGAAAGATAAGAAATTTGGATCTTTTAACTTCGCGGAGAAGTTCAGATTTCCGTACATCCTCAATGCTTGCTAGCGAGATCTCCATCGAGACTATGGCAATTGCTTATGACAAACTCTCAAGCTCAAAGGGGTGTGTGTGCGTGCGTGAGAGAGAGGGATATCATAAAATGCAGACAGTTTACGTGTTGGGTATATACAAGTTGTATATATGTGTGTATACAGGTGACAAAGGTGAGTGATGCAAACGCGGTTAAGCAGGGGTTAATTAAGAGGTTTAGGGAGCTTTGCAAGTTTAGGGCTTCACAAATTCCAAGTTGTCTAGAGGGAAGAGTGAAGCCTTCAACCAAATTGCAGTGAGCAATAAGATGGATGACATGCCCAAGCCATGGATAGGTATAGGGTCATGAAAGGCAAGGAGCTTCCTCTAAGAAGTTGAAGGAAACACCAATTTTGCATTAAGATGGTAGAGAGTGTCATACCAGATGTTGTTAGCGACTGGATCACCATCTGGTCCAAAGATAGTGCAGCTAGTAGTGAAGAAGAAAGTGGAGAAGCCTTGGTATGATGCTATGCCAACAGAAAGAACTGTTTGACTAGCACCTGGAACGTGGAACATCCCTTCCAGGCGTTTGTGTGAGCCATCATGAAGCTTGATGATTATTGTTCCATGCCCAACGACTGTGAGACCTCTCTTGTCTATCACGTACACCTATTTCAAGGTCTCCAATGCTGTGTAAGTGTGGACCTGAGAGGTGTGATGTGCATTGAAGCCCCTAAATCCATTCAGAGAGTTTTAACTTCTAATTCCTGTGATGAGCAAATGGTCATCATCAATAGAGAATTGAGTTGAGAGGTCTTGTGTGGGTTCTTCTTGGCAATTTTCTTGAGGCGGCACTCTCGCTCCACGTGTCCCGTCTTGCCGCAGTAAGAGCAGGGGCCTTTTTGTTTCTTGGTAGTATTTGTGCTAGATTGAGAAGAAGAGGTGTTGGGCTTCTGTGAGAATGCCCCTTTCTTCTTGTCTCTAGAAGGCTTGCTACCTATATACAAGGGTTGCTCACAAAGGAGCATCTTGAGAGGCCTGACTGCGTTCCCTCATCTTGCTCTCTTCTTCCAGCAAAGCCGAGTAAATAATCTCAAGCATTTGACCTAGAATGAATGAGAGCATGGATGAGAACTACTATAGCTCTGGTGACATAGCAAAGGATCAATGCCTTGGCTTCTTCTTCAGAGATGGGAGACCCCAACCTCTTTGAGTTTAGTCATGAGACCATGAAGCTTGCCGATATAGGCCGAAACAGAGTCTTTCATGCACATGTTCAGGAATTTTTGGGTAAGCATCACTTTAGCATTCTTAGCCTTAGTCGAGAATACAACAAGAAGAGCGTCCCAGTTTGCATGTGCATCCTTCACGAGATCGAGCAAGTGTATGTACTCATCACCTGTTAGGCACCTCTACGTACAATCTAGAGACCCTCACAATACCACCCGACCTCCCCCGAGCTGTCTCTAGTCTCCACACGCTGCTCTCCAAGAAAGGCTTCCAATAATAGTGTGCCCTTAATTCTCTCTTAGATCTAGGTATAGCTCCTTAGGAATATTCTAGCTTATACCTTTCTGGGGAATATTCTTTGATTCGTTATATGGGTCATAACAATCCTCCCCCATTAGCAAGTCCTTGTCCTCAAGGGCAGTATAACTTACTCAATTGGTCCTGTATCATTAGCCTCGTACATCCACAAAGAATCTACCCGGGACTCGTTCCTTGTGAGTACTCTCTTTAACTGGCTAACGTGAAACACTGGGTGCACCCTCACTCCTTCTGGCAGCCGTAGTCGATATGCCACCTTACCGATACGCTCCAGAATCTCATAAGGACCTGAGTACCTGGGAGACAACTTATCATTGCGTCCCTTCCGTAAGGCCACAACTGTGTTCCGCCTTACATGTGTGGCAAATACCACTCGGAGATATACATAATCCCCCACCTGGAACTCTCGGAAGCTTCTGTGCTCATTAGCAAACTTGATAGCTCGGCTCTGAGCTGCTTGTAAGTTCTTCTTGCACAAACTCTGAATGTTTTCAAGTTCAACACTCAGATCTTTAGCTTCCTCATCCATGTTGCCTTGAGCCTTCTTACTTGCTAAACCGAGCTCAAAAGCTGTCTTGGGATGTCGTCCAAACATAGCATAGTATGGACTCATTCCAATGCCACTGTGCTGGCTGTTATTATAAGCAAACTCGAGTAATGGAATATACTTATCCCACTGCCTTCCTTCTGGTTAATAGTGCACCTTAGCATATCTTCCAGAACTTGGTTCACCCTCTCTGTTTGCCCATCTGTTTCGGGATGATCTCCGCTACACAGCTTAAGCTTCACTTCTATGCACTTAGAAAAGCCTCTCCAAAAGCTAGAAGTGAACTTGGAGTCCCTATCACTTACAATATCATCTGGAAATCCGTGGATAGGAAATACATGTTGTAAATACATCGTAGCCAGCTCGGATGCATTCACATTCTTCCCCAAGGGAACTAACTTGACAAACTTTGTCAACCTGTCCACAATGACCCACACCTGTTCATTCTGCCTCTGTGTCCTTGGCAAATGGGTGACAAAGTCCATAGAGATACTGCCCCATCGCCTGTCTGGAATAGGCAATGGTACTAATAGCCCACCTGGTTTCTCCCTGGGCACCTTTACTTGCTGACACTTGTCACAAGTCCTGCAGTACTCTATGATATCAGCTTTCATATTCCTCCAGTAGAACCTCCTCTTGATCAACTCATACGTTTTCCTCCCCCAAAATGACCAGCCTCCGGGCGATCATGATGAAAATATAGTACCTGGTTGATCAAATGGTCCACACGAGGAAGGTACACACGGCCATTGTAGTACAAAACCCCATCCTGAAATGAGAATGGTGGCTCTAGCTGTCCTCTGAGCTCCTGCACCTCGGCGTCTTGTGCTTGAGCATGTTGAACTACTTGGCTAAACTCACTGACCGTCCTTGTTAATGCATTACATAAGCGTGTTTGGAATTCTCCCACTACTGTGGCTCTCCTAACGCGTGACAAAGCATCTGCCACCACGTTAGTCTTTCCTGCGCGATGCTCAATAGGAAATTCGCCAAACTCCATGAGCTTAACCATCCAGCGAGCTTGCCGAGAGTTTAACTCTTTCTGTGTGAACAGATACACCAAAGGCTTGTGATCTGTAAACACCTTGAAACTTGCACCATAAAGATAGTGCCTCCAAACTCGTAATGCATTAACAATAGCCAGTAGTTCTTGCTCATACGTTGAGTACCGTTGCTCTGCAGGATTCAAAGTACGACTCTCATAAGCAATAGGCCTTCCCTCTTGCATAAGTACAGCTCCAATGGCCACTCCACTTGCATCACACGATACCTCATAAGGCTTAGAGGGATCTGCAATACATAAAACTGGTGCACGTACCAAAGCTTGTTTCAAAGCTTGGAAACTGCTCTCCTCTGAAGCACTCCATGCAAAGGGAACGTCCTTCCTTAGCAACCTAGTTAACGGAGAAGCTTTCTTGGCATAATCCTTGACATACCGCCGGTAATAACCAGCCATGCCCAAGAAACTCCGTAACTCTTGTGCATTGCTAGGAACTGGCCATTGCTCCACCACTGCCACCTTCTGTGGATCAGTCTTCACTCCACTTGGCGTCACAATGTGACCCAAATACTCCACTTCGCACTGAGCAAATGCACATTTGCTCTTCTTTGCATAGAGCTTGTTCTCCCTCAGCAATTGAAGAACTCTCCGCAAATGCTCCACATGCTCCTTCATATTCTTACTGTAAATAAGAATATCGTCGAGGAAGATCTCCACAAAGTCATGCAAGTAGTCACCAAACACCTCAGTCATCAACCGAGTGAATGTGGCTGGGGCATTTGTTAAGCCAAATGGCATAACAGTGAACTCAAAATGCCCGAAGCTAGTGTTGAAAGCAGTTTTGTAGATATCTGCCTCCTTCACAGCAATCTGATGATACCCGCTACGCAAGTCTATCTTGGTGAACACTCTGGCTCCACCGAGATGATCCATGATAGTATCCACACGTGGCATGGGCATCCTGTCCTTCACTGTTTGCTTGTTGAGAGCTCTGTAGTCTATGCACATCCTCATGGTGCCATCCTTCTTCCTGACAAGCAATACTGGTGCACCAAATGGAGACTTGCTCGGTTGTATGAAGCCATATTCCAATAGCTCCATCACTTGTCTCTTAACCTCTTGCTCCTCAGCATGGCTCAGTCGGAACGGCTTACGGTAAATGGCTTTCGTACCCTGTTCCAACACAATCTCATGCTCCACACCTCTTGCAGGTGGTAAGCCATGAGGTAGCTCAGGAGGGAAGACATCAGCAAATTCCTCAAGGACAACTTGCACAGCAGCCTCGCCCAATGTGACATTAGAAGAATCTAACTCACGTATATACATCAGAAAGACTTGATCTTCTTTATTACGGAGATATTTCTTCAAAGACATAGTAGAAAGATACTTGTTTGGAGACTCAAGCCTTGTTCCAAACCAAGTGTCTTTCACTCCACTGTACTCAAGCTTCACTCGCTTGATGCTCCACTTGATCTCAGGATCCACACGCTCCAGCCAGCTCATCCCAAGGATGAGGTCCACACGCGCTAGCTCCGCAAGAAGAAAGTCTCCACCAGCTGAGTTTTGCCAACCGTCAGCTGTAACTCCTCCACACAAGCATTCCAGCTCTGTGTGACAGTAGCTGAGCCCTCAATCTCGTATTGAGCACAGTCTTCATGGCAACTGCACTCCTGCACTAACTTTGCTGATACAAAGTTATCGCTACTTCCGCTATCCAAGAGGATTCGCACTGGACGTTCACCAAGTTGTCCCTCCACCACAATAGCACGTGTGTGTGGCTCCTCCCGTGCCATGCAGTTTACCTGTCGAGCAAGAACAGACAAAAATTTACCTCGTGGCTTAGAACTATCTCCCTTGTGTTCCTCTCCACGCTCCATCTCCTGAAGCTTCTTAGGTGTCTCCTTGTCCTTGTCACCATTGAACCCCTTGCCCTTGGGCTTGTTCCTCCTGGACAATTGGCCTTCCAGTGTCCCACCTCTCCACACAGGTGGCAACGTTCACTATCAAACACCTTGACAATCTTCTTAGGCCGATTGTCGGTGCGATAAGAACTAGAAGCTACCAGCTTGGACTTCGGCCTAGCACGATGGCTATTCCCTCTATACTCCTGGTGCTCACGAGGACTTGGAGAGGTGCTCCTACCACGCTTCTTGCCATGTCGCTCATTCTCCTTAAACACCTTATCCTCCTCATTTAGCAAGCGAGCATATTCGAACAGCTCCTCTAAAGTCTTGGACTGAATCACCGAGTTAAGATGTCTACGCAAGTTAGCACTTCGCAGCCCATCTACAAAATAATCCTTCTGCTGGTTGACAGACACGTCAGGTACACGGCAAAGTAATTGACTCAATTTCTCAATGTAATCGTCCAAGGTCATCTTCCCTTGCTCTAAATGTCGCAATTCACGCCTTGCATGAGACACATCGAACCGAGGAGCATACTCCTTCTTAAATAGCTCAGAGAACTCCTCCCAAGTTGCAATCATCTCCTGGTGAGCTAACTGGCGCTGATTTCGAATGCGTGTCCACCACCTCGCAGCTTTATCCTTCAAGGCTACTGATACAGCTATCATAGCCTGCTCGGTAGTCACTCCCTGTGCAGTGAGCAAGTTCGCTGCTATCTCAAGCCAACTCATAGCCTCATCCGCGATTCTTTACCGGTAAAAGGTGGAACGCGAAGACGATCTAGCACCCTGCTCTTACCAGTCACGGTTCCTTGAGCAAGTTGATCTTCAATAGTATCCAACCGCTCACGAATCACCTCCAAGGAACCAGTCACGTACTCTTGAAATTGCTTGGAATCCTTCGCCATAGCGTATAATTCGAGCACGATTTCCTGGTTCGTCCACTCCTCATTGGTGTTGTCTTCTCCTTCCCACCGGTCACTCATCTCGAACCTCCCTCGATACCAAATTGTTAGGCACCTCTACGTACAATCTAGAGACCCTCACAATACCACCCGACCTCCCCCGAGCTGTCTCTAGTCTCCACACGCTGCTCTCCAAGAAAGGCTTCCAATAATAGTGTGCCCTTAATTCTCTTAGATCTAGGTATAGCTCCTTAGGAAATATTCTAGCTTATACCTTTTTAGGAAATATTCTTTGATTCGTTATATGGGTCATAACATCACCCAATCCAAGTCCAATCAAAATAACACCTTGTGATTGCAACTCTCCCATGCCGGTTGAAGTGCGAGGTCCGTAGGTTTAGCCTATGTTCCAACCACGATCAATAGTCCTTACAAAGAGAATGAGTTAGATTATGGTACACCATGTTGCGAAGTTTGTTCTCGTGAATTTCCTAAGCATCTTTTCCCAATCTTCCTAGTTTCTAGGAGACAAGCATGGATTTGTAGGACATGGGGAGGAGGAGGTGAATGAGGAGGAGGTGAAGAGGAAGACCCAACCAATGTTAGAATCTAGAAGAAATCTAGTAATGAGGTGGTGTGGAGGCTGGTGTTTCTTAAGGATGGCTAGCTCAGGTTCTAGAGTAGCAAAGGCATTGCTACATCTCTTCCTGCTCTTGCACTCATGTATATGATGCTCTACTC
Source organism: Selaginella tamariscina (assembly GCA_003024785.1). Taxonomy (NCBI): domain Eukaryota; kingdom Viridiplantae; phylum Streptophyta; class Lycopodiopsida; order Selaginellales; family Selaginellaceae; genus Selaginella; species Selaginella tamariscina. The sequence goes on from PUQB01000405.1 coordinate 220,903, forward strand.
ATGCAAGTGTTGCAAGCACTTGCGCCCTCTCCTTGGCCTTCTATGCTAGTTTGGATTGGCCATTGGATCATTTCAACCCGATACCATGTAAGAATTTTTACTCAATTAACTTTATAACATGCTGGTTACATAGTTATATAACTAGTTATGCACTATTTAGACATGCCTCTTGACAAGCTGATGTGGAGATCATCCAGGATTGCTGACGTGGTGATCTTGTGTTTTTCCACAAAAGATAGTGAATCACCCTTATATTCAAATCAATGTTTACGAATATAAATAGAAGATATCTTTCACCATATTTAGATTGTCCTAAATTAATATAAGTTGTTACAAAAATGTGTTTAATAATTTCTAGAGTTAACCTTCGTATAAAACTTAATTACTTTATACTATCCCTCTTGTATAACATAGGAAACCAAAAGGGCTTCTCAAGACTTAACAATTTATATATGATATACCTGTGAGAAACCAAAAAAAGCTTCTACATTCTATACATGGTATATTTGAGGACTTACTTAATAAAGAACCCTATCAAAATCAAGCTTGACATAATAAACCACTTTACACATATTAAATCACATTTTGTTACATATTTAGTCAATAAAAAATATTATTGTAAAATATAATGAATGTCCCAACTTTATATTTACTAGGTAACCTATGTATTTACCATAATTACCTTACAATAATAATTTATTTATAACTTATATAATCCCAAGTATTTACACACACACATATATATGAAAAAGAATTAATGCATTTAAAGGTACGTCTTTACAAGAGGGTGGTAAGAGATTGAATATATTTATTTTGTAGTAAAATTAATTTAAACTATATTTAATATAAAGATATTAAAAAAATGTAATCTCTTAATAATAATCAGAAAACATATCCCACACACACACGATAATGTGCATTTGATTATATATAATTGAACTGTATACCTCATGTCTATGTTTATGAATGTATAATTAACTATGGTGGTTTTAAAAAACTACAGAGTCTCGAAACAGTTCTACATAACATGATTTTCAAATTCATTATATACTAGTATCAAATAGTTTTTATTTTAATAAACATATGTTGAAATGTTCCTTGAAAGTTTTTCAAATTTATTTTAAAATAATAAAAGCTGTATAACAAGAATATTATATTACATACAAAAATGTAAGTTAAATATGTATGTGTATATTTATATGTGTGAAGTCAAACATGAAGTATTATATATACACATACATATTCATGTACAAATACACATGCCTACACATCTATACAAATATACATGCACATACACAATCACATGTATGCACAAACAGTATTTTAAGGAAACGAGAAGAAAAGTCGACTTGTCTGAAAACTTAGCATATTTATTATAATAGTACTTAAATATTATAATGAGTAGGTATTTATATAATTTTATATTGTAAAGACCCCCATACAATATAGAGGAGAACAAAAAATAAATAAATAAAAACGCAGGATTCAAGTCAAAAGTTTATATACAACACAAAAGTATATTTCTAATTAGAAATCAATATTAAATTGTTTTAATTATAAAATTAGTCACACCGTAGATATCTTATTTGTATACATATTAAAGATGCACTTAGCTACGAATTTACCAATATCAAAATATCACATGCTATTTTTGTAACAACTTAATTTACTTTGTCATCCAATACAAAATTTACAATGATTTGCTTACCTATCAATTAAGTTAATTTAACAAAGATTACTTTTCAACAGAAAAATATATAAAGATTTTAGCTCAAAAATAGGTAACTCGTTTTAAAACACATTTTATTAAATAATGAAATTTCAAATGCATACATGAATATAGTATATTACTGTCATTTAATATAGAATCTCATGCCCTTTAATTTTGTATAAACAGTTTTATATAGAAACTAAGTGTGTTTACACTTCAAATTTATGTTCTTATTCTTGTACTATTGCAAATAAAAAATTTAAATAATATGATAAAATTATTTTCTAAACAAAATAACAAATATATCTGAGTATTTTAAGGATTTTCTATATATATTAAACGTGTATGTATGTATGTATGTATGCCAATTGTTATGATAAACATACATATATTCTACGCTGAGAATGCTCAAGTTAGATTTTGCTTAAAGAATTTATATATTTTGCAGTTTTAAATATGTTTCGGTGAAAAGTTAAAATAAATAAACGTGATATCAGCGAATCAAAAGTGACAAAACCAAAAATAATTAATTCATTATGAGAAGAGATTGGATCAAATCAAAGGCAGCTTTTATATCGGAACGATTATATTTTATATTTTAAATTTAAAATCTAATTATAAATTTTATTTATATAATTAATAATTCTAAATACTGAGATTTATGTTTGAAGATGAAAAATCCTACTAATGATTTATAAATTTTAATTTTCAGCAATGCGATTTTAATATATTCTATATAATTTGTAATATGCTATAGATATTTAAATTAAAATATATTACTAGTGTACGCAATATATAATGTTTGTTTATGCATAAATTAATTAATACAATATAAAATTAAAAACGTAAATTCATAAATAAAAAGATACAATCTCTCTCAGTTATAATTACAGATAAAATATAAATTACACAATTAAAATACACTACTAATATGTGTTAAATATGAAACGTTACTGATAACAACACCAAGTCGAATTCTTATTGAATAGGTTTTCATTATCTCTTATTTTAACCAGTGACTAACTTTAAAATACTTCATGTACCATTTAAATGTATGTATGATAAATTATTCGAACACACACACACACACACACTCAACACACTACCTCAATTATAACATTACAAAGTATTTTAGGTATAAACTAGCATCCCTGAATATATAACATCGTTTTTTGCCTAGAGTTACACCAGAGTTTATTAGTCTTTTTAGGCTGTGTAAACATAAATTAATTAGTAATTAATTAATTAAATATTTTATGTCATCACAATGTTGGAGAAGAACACATGTTACGTAATATAGATGTGCACGTAATTATAAGATATACATAGAGACACTCTACTGCCACACATACAGACACATATTTAAATACATAACTATATAAGTTTTGATGTTCTTTCCAGTATAATATTTTGAATAGTGCTTTTAAGAAATTGAAAATGCTTGGGAAATGCTTTATTTTTCCGAGCTCTTAAGAAATTGAAAACGCTTGGGAATGCGAGGAGCAGATAAAAGGCGTTTGTTTTGAAAGTTAATTTGTTATATGTCGTAAAATAATAATTATTCTCTATAATATTAAACATATAGTTTACAACATGACACTTAATATGAATATGAAATCTAAATAAGTTAATTTTAAAATTCTTTTAAAGTGTAATCATTCAGAGTTTGCATAATTAACTTAAACTAGTTTTATATAATTTAATGTAGCTATGCCCAATCTAGCTGCGTATATATGTATACATCTTATATACACCTGTGAGACCTTGTGTGCATACAAAAATAAATTTTAATTTGGTTATTGATTTATTTATATATACAATTGGACATTAATTAAAAAGGCTATGTAAGATCCACGTGTACGGCTGCATGTGCACATACTATTATTAGCGTAGTGGATTTGATAGCCATCGATTGGATTCAATCTGGACCACTCGCTCTTGTATATAAGTTAGGGTTTTGAACTAATGGGATACACATTTCTATATTCTGAGTTCTCACATTGGTGGAGGTAGGGGACCTCTAATTGTCCCTACGGAGTGCTCGGATTTGTGTCTTTTTTCTCTGTCTTCTTAAGTCTAACTTTTTCATTGTCTAGATCTATTCCTTTCTTGTAGATTTTGTCTCTTCTTTGTCCATGAATCCACAACAGGCAAATCCCTTGTCTGTGGAGCAGTTACTCATGCAGTTGTTGGATGCCATGCGTGTGCAACTGAACAATCATTTTCAGTTGATGGCAGCATTCACAGCCAGGGTACTCCTCCTACTCATGTTGCAAACCCCCGTGTCCGGCCGGATTTCTTTCGTGGAAATCCTGGAGATGATGTGTACCATTGGTTTGACCACTTTACTGTGGTTGCCACATATCATTTGTGGGACGGTGCTCAGTGTTTGCGCGAGTTCCTACTTGTCTTCAAGGGACGGCGTTGCAGTGGTACAATGGTCTGGACATTGCAACTCGTGGAGATTGGAATATTCTTCCAAAGATCTTCAAACGTGCATTGGCATGCGGACGATGTGATGATGCTTTTCAGCAGTTGCATCGTATTCGTCAGGAGCCATCTGAGTCGGTAATGCAATTTGGTGTTCGCTTTCGAAGCCTTTTGCTGCGTGCAGAACCTAACATGTCGGAACGCATCAAGTTAGGTATGTTGTGGCCAGCACTTCGTCAAGACCTTGTGGGGCTTGTGCATGCACTAGCTCCAGTGACTCTTGACGATGCTTTGAGGCTGGCACAACGATATGAGTCGTCACCTCTCCCACTTGCGCCTTCACGTGCTTCTTCCACTCCATGTTGGGGATGGACCTGTTCCGATGGAGGTTGAGGCTGTTGCCGCTCGTGTACCAGCACAAGGTGGGGCCCGTGGACGAGGACGTGGACGTGCAGTTCGTTGTTGGGCATGTGATGAGGTTGGACACACGTATCGGCGCTATCAACGGTTTCCCGATTGGCGTCCCCCATTTCCAGGATGGAGGCCATGGCGTCAACAACGTTCGGTTGGTGCTGCTACAGTGGAAGGTTGTGATGCAGTGGATCTTCCGGGAAACTACGAATCGCACGAGTAGAGGAGGGTTCTCGTGCGAATAAATTAGTGACCCCTCCGTCTTTCTTTCGGGAGTATCATCAAGGGGTTCACTCGGCACCAAATCATCCGGTTTTCACTTTTCAAGCTCGTTTCAATCACACGCCTCGTCCTGTTTTCTTTTCAGTGTTGGTGGATACAGGTTCAAGTTTGTCCTCTGTTTCTCAATCTGTTGCTACACGTTGCAGCCTTCATTTGCGCGTGCGGTAGAACCAGTCTTCATTCTGTACGGCAACGGACATACTCATGCTTGTTCGCGGGATGAAGTGGACATTGTTGTTCGTGTGGATGATTGTGAGCTCGAGCTTCAATCTTTGCGGGTGGTGCCGAGTCAAGCTTTTCACCTTATTCTTGGTAGATTGGTTAACTCGCAATCATGTCAAGTGTGACTTTGAAAAGTCTCCCCCTTGTTTGACTCTCCCTCGTCTTTCTTTCATTCCTCTTACTTCTACCTTCATGCTCTTCCTTTCCTTCTTTAGATCCATCAGATGATCGTTGTGCTGTAGTTGTTGTTCAACTCAAGAAGGAGTATGCTGATCTTTTCAACTTCGACTTGTCATCTGGGGCCAAGATTGCGACACGCCACCCTATTCTAACTGGAGAAGCTAGGCCAATGAAGGTACCTGTTCGGCGTTGGTCACCAAAGGAGCTCAAGATCTTACGAGCGAATGTCAAAGAAATGTTGGAGAAGAGTGTTATCCGGAAGTCTCGAAGTCCTTGGGCGTGCGAACCTCACCTTGTGACGAAGCCTGATGGGAGCGTTCGATTCTGCATTGATTATCACCCATTAAATGAGGTAACCGTCTCAGATGTGTACCCACTTCCTCATACTGCAGACCTTTTGGATCGACTGGGTGGAGTTGTTGGTTCACCAAGTTAGATCTCGCATCTGGATATTGGCAAGTTCCAATGGCTGACATGGACATTCCCAAGACTGCTTTTCGAACACCATTTGGCATGTACGAGTTCTTGGTGATGCCTTTCGGTTTGAGCAATGCTCCAACAACTTTTCAGCGTATGATGGACGAGGTTCTTTGCGACATGCCAGAGGTGACTACCGATTTCATTGATGATGTTTTGATCCATTCGGATGGAACGTGGAGAGCATGTCGGTGATGTACGTAAGGTTTTGGATCGACTATGGGAAGTTGGTTTGAAGTTGAAGCCATTTAAGTGTGTGTTGGATCAAGGACACCACTTATCTGGGTTATCGCATTTCACGTGAAGGTTTGCAAGTCGATCCTGACAAACTAGTTGCAGTTTTGAAGTTCCCTACGCCGAAGTGTGTGAATGATGTGCAACGCTTTCTTGGCAAGGTACAATATCTGGGTCGTTTTGTGGATCATCTTTCAGATCGTACTGCACCGTTGCGCGCGTTATTGAAATCGTCAATGACTTCTTTTGTTTGGTCTAAGGATTGCAAGCAGGCATTTGCAGATCTCAAAGAGTTGTTGACGACTCCTCCAGTTTTGGCGTACCCGGATTACACCCGTCCTTTCATCTTGCGTGTAGATGCTTCTGACATCGGCCTCGGGGGTTATTGATGCAGGAGAGTACGAGTGTTCCTGGCCAACAACATCCCATTGCGTACATCAGCCGTACATTGCAGCCAGCAGAGGTGAATTACTCCACAACTGAAAAGGAGTGTCTAGCAGCAGTTTGGGGTTTTGAGAAGCCATGCCTACTTGCATGGTTCGCGGACGTTGTTGGAAGGCGATCATGCAGCAGTCACTTCGTTGTTGAAGCGAAAGAATTTGATTGGGCATACTACTCGGTGGGCCTTGAAACTTCAAATTTACGACTTTGAAGTTGTTCATCGCCCAGGAAGTTCCATGGCTTGATGCTGATGCTCTTTCTCGGGCTCCTCTTCCACCTTCTCTCTCTTCTGTTGCCCCAGAGGAACCAGTTGTTCCAGCTTCAGTGGACTTTTTGGACGAAGATTCCGTACCATCAGCAGTTGCTGTGCTTGACATTCAGTGTCCACAGAATGCAGAGTTAGATTTGCCGTCTTTGGATGAGGTTCGGGAAGCTCAAAAAGGTTGAGCCGTGGATTCGAAGGCTTCGTGATGGGTTTGAGAATCCTGCATCACTTGCTGATGACTTGCCTTTCAGGCATTTACATTCGCAGTATCGCTTTCAGGATGACCTTCTTTATTTTGTGGGACTGATCCAGATGATCCTTTGCGGTTGGTGGTGCCTTCAATTTTCATTCCACGCTTCCTCCATGCTTACCATGACTCTCCTATTCTTGGCGGGCACATGGGACATCGTCGGGTGATGGAGAAGCTGCGCAGATCTTTCTATTGGCCGGAGTTGCGAGGAGATGTGATTCGGTATGTGCGTAGTTATGTGTGTGCCAAGCTCGCAATACTCCCCCATGTGCTTCGGAAGGACGGTTGGAGTCAATTGCAGTTTCTCGTCCATTTGAATTGGTGGCATTTGATTTGATGAGACCTTTTTCGCGGTCAACTGCTGGTAACGAGTACGTTATTATTGTTTCTGATTACCTAACTCGTTGGGTAGAAGTTGGTGCTCTTGCTAGTGCGACTGCTTCTCCTGTTGGTCAGTTTCTTCTGAATCGGGTCGTGTTTCAACATTCTTGTCCGGAGCGAATTCTCTCGGATAATGGTCCCGCATTTATGACTGAGGCATTTCATGTTTTGACATCTCGATTAAGGATACGCCACACTTTCACAAGTGCTTATCATCCTCAGACAGATGGTTTAGTGGAACGGCTTTGTTAGAACCTTCAAGGGGATGATCGCGAAGTATGTGAACTTTCAACATTCAGATTGGGATGGTTATCTGCCGTCTCTCTGATATGCTTATGTCACTGGAGTTCAAAGTTCCATTGGTACTTCCCATATAAGCTTTTGTATGGTCATGACCCGGTGTTGCCAACGGAGTTGGGTTTGCCTTCTCGGTTACCGCGAGCTGCTGATGCTAGGTCATGGGATCGGTATCTGACGAGCATCCTTCCATTGGTTCGTGTGGAGTCAGCAGAACACTTGGGCCGCGTACAAGTAAGACAACAACAACGGTACAACTCGCACCATCGTCCTCCTACGGAGTACAAGGTTGATGAACTGGTGTTGGTTCGTTTTTCCAAGCTTACGATACGGGGTTTAGTTAAAAGTTCCTTCCTCAATGGAAAGGACCGTATCGAGTGTTACGGCAAGTAGGGCCACAGGTTTATGAGGTTCGGCACGACATTCAACCCGATCCTCCGGAGATTGTACATGTACAACGGTTGAAGCATTTTGTAACGGGAACAAGTTGTGCCGCCTACAGATTCACCAGTGCCTCCTCCTGATTTCCTCCAGATCCGGCCCGTCTACAAGAGAACCCTAACCAACTTACACCCTTCCGAGAGGGAGGGGATGATGTAAGATCCACGTGTTACGGATGCATTTGCACATACTATTATTAGCGTAGTGGATTTTGATAGCCGTCGGATTGGATTCAATCTGGACCACTCGCTCTTATATATAAATTAGGGTTTCTTGAACTAATGGGGATACACCTTTCTATATTCCAAGTTCTCAACAATTATTATTTAAATAGGTTTATTGTATATATAAGTATAAAAATTAGTATTTCCACAACTACATTTAAACAAGTTTTCTTTGTATTAAATTACAATAATGATGCTTTGCAAGTGTATATACATCATATGAAGCACGCACGCACGCACACGCACGCTTGTGGGAGATATACAGACTAAGATGGTTCCGAGTTTTCATGAGCAGACAGGAAGCACAGGACGCACTTGCTCGTATTATAAAGCAATGCTGCAATACAAAAGATCTCATACAGGGAAAACATATACACTCTCTCATCTCACAATCTCCACACTCCACAAACACATTCTTACTCAATCTCCTCATACATTGTATGGCAAATGTGGCAGAACCCAAGACGCAAAACAAGTATTCGACACCATCTCCCATCCCAATTCTTTCTCGTATACCATCCTCATCACTGCAAATGCCCAGAACGGGCATCTGCACCTTGCTAAGCAGGTTTTCGATTCTTCAATGTTTAAAACATAACCACTTATAATTCACTTCTCACTGGGTATACTCAACATGGATTTCTTCACCAAGCTGAAGAAATCTTACAGAAATCACCTTCCTGTAATGTAATCTCTTGGAATTCCATCTTAACTGCATATGCCCAGAATGGGCATATGCATCAAGCGATCTCTCTCTTCAATATCATGCCCGAGCGAGACATTTTCTCATGGACCACTCTCATCAAAGTGTTTATATACGATTTGTCTCTCCACCAAGCAAACTTGGTTTTCGAGAAAATGCCTGTACACGACGTCGTTGTCGCGACTCTGATCATTTCAGCAAATGCCCAGAAAGGGCAAATGCAGAGATCCTATATAATCTTCAACAACATGCCTATACATTGTGTTGCCTCCTATAACGCACTCATATCGGGATACACATCAAACGGAGAGATACACGAAGCTATACGTCTCTTTACTGCGATGCCAGAGAGGGACACTATCTCGTGGAATACGCTCTTATAGGGTATGCCCAGAACGGGCATGTCGAGTTGCTTATTTCCATTTACAACAAGATGCCTGCCTGGAATGCAGTCTCGTGTAGTCTTTTGATCTCCAATGCCGGAACTCTTCGAGACGCTCTCGATGTTTTTGAGAACATGGCCTGAGAAGGACACTGTCGTGTGGAATTGTATGTTGGATGTATACGCCCGAAAGGGCATACCCACGAGATGAAGCTTGTATTCGATCGAATACTTCAAAGAAATGTTGTCTCGTGGAACACCTTGCTCACCGGATATGTATGTGATAATGTCGAAGTGCTCAGGATTTAGTTCAAATGCCCAAGTAAGCATGAGACTTAAGGTTCTACCTTATTTATCTAGAGTGACCACCCTCAGGGAAATATTCATGAAAAATGCATCACATGATGCAGTCTCCTACATAATAACTATAGAGGCACTTCTAAACTTGTTAGTCGATGATGCAATAAGTTTGTTATCGAGCATGCCATGTAATGAACATGTGGTGTTTCTATGGAACACAAGTGCTCTTAATGAGCACCTGTATCGAAAGAAGCCAGGAGCTTGTTTGAGAGGATCCCTCAAAGAGATTATATTTGCTGGAACAGTATGATTGTAGCAAATGCCCATTCTGGGCATCTGCAGGAGGCTAGGAATTCTTTCAGAAAATGCCTTCTTACACCGTTTCTTCGTACAATGCCATGATGGGTGTGGTTTAGTCGTAATGGATTAGTTAATCAAGTGGAAGATCTATTTAATAAGATGGTGTTTAAGGAGCTAATTACGTACAACACGTTGATGGACTGCATATGCCCAATGTGGGCGTATCAAGTCCTCGAGGAACGTCTTCTGCACAATGCCTTACTGGGACATTGTTTCCCTCAACACATATCTTAATGTTCTCTGGAAGAGCAATGAGCTGCAAAAGGCAAAGACGTTCTTCAATAGTATGTTCGAGAGGATACCGTCTCTTGGAACATAGCTTGTTCGGGAGACTTCGATCATGTAAAGCTCGTGTACGATAAAATTCCAATGTTTTAATGCTATGATATGTAATGCGAATGATATCCTCACTTGCACAAAGGGAGACCACAATGGATGTATGGAAATCTTCAAAGCATGGCGGAGAGAGATATTTACTCATGGA
>PUQB01000406.1:5000-82841 GCA_003024785.1 Selaginella tamariscina
ATAGATAGCCTTGATTAGATCCCTAATCCAGGAGATTAAAAGGAAGGATTAACAAGGAGATCCCAAGCTCATGTAACTATGACAAACTGTGAAACCTGTCCTGCTTAGTTTAGTTTAGTAGAACCTTATAATGTCATGAACACAATGATGATTTAACTTATCTAATCATCTGTCATCCCGTATATATATATATATATATATATATATCATATATGATTATATATACATATATATACACACACAGTGTGTACGCGTGTAGATTTGATCTTAAGATGGTATTAAAAAGCCAGAACCAACTGGGGTGTTTTGGAGTCTTCTGGTTCGATGGGGCCATCTGTGATAGCAATTTGTTTTATATATAAAATGGGTGCATATCATATAAAATCAATGTTATATTTACGTAAGTATACACATGCGTGTGTAAAACTCAATGTTAATCTTTCACCTTTTCACGTGTGACATTCATCATTGGAACTAGGGTTACACGTGGGTTTGTCCTCCGACATTATAGGCCAATGAAAAGTTAGACAAGTGTCGCTCATAATGCTTGACACTTGTACTTCTTCGATATTCTTGTCGGGCTAAAACCCCTTAAACCCTCCAGTTAAACTAACCTCATACGAAGTATGTGTGGTATGTCGAGAGAGAGAGAGAGATGTGTTAAACTTCCTGCTCCTCTGCTAGAATAGAGAGTGTCAAATTCAAACCCGCTCGAACAGGCTGCAGATCTCCATTAACATCGCTCCATATCAAGGGATATGTCTCTGCGAGCTCCTTACTTCTCTTAATAACCTCATCTGTCTTTTCATGCTCACCTGAAGGCTTAAACTTCTTAACCACTTCCTTAAACTCCTCTGAATCCCCACGTTCTTCCTTTGCATTCCTTGCCGGGACCACATTTTCCCACCAAAACTCCCGGAGAATCCCCTCTATGAAGTCCCAGTATTCCCGGTTCCTCGTTATCCTGAAACTTGCACTCCCTTTGCCTGTCCATACGTAGAAATCCATCCATTCCCTGTCCATAATCTCTAGCAGTCCCTGAGACTGATATACACAGTATGTATGTGCATACGTAAATCTCACTCTCTCTCTCTCCAACACACACACACACGTCACGTACCTGTGGTATGTAGTAGTAGGGAACACGAGACCATGGAACTCCCACGTTGCGTTTTCCCCTCATGTGCGGGCACTTCACCTCAAGAACTCCCTTTTCGTCGAACAATCCAGATTCATTACCTATTAGAATGATGAAAAACTTACGTATTATTCTCACACACACCCACACCACACACACACGCTAGCAACTGTTTATCACAAAGTTTACGGTTTTTAGGTAAGTTCAAAACAATCCATTGTATAACTACATTGAAACACACACTCCAATCACACACACACACACACACACACACACACACACACACACACACACACCTTCGATAAGACCATCGGGTGATCCACCTAACCAATTGAGTTCTTCATCGGTTTCATCGTCCTTATAAATTTTAAAACCGATATGGTCTACAAGGTGACCAGTTATACTCTTATACTTCTCTATTGCTGCGGACTCATTATCCACACCCCAGCGTGTTGCCGTGTTACCTACAAGGAATCACGTACGTGTGAATGTATGTGTATAGACGTGTATCTATGCATCTGCATGTGTGTATATCTGTATATGTATATGCACATGTATTACGTATACATCAGTAATTGTACATATAAAAAACAACTACTCAGTCTACTGGTAATAGTAGAACCTGGGGATTTGCACCTGTATGTTATACATATCATAACCATAACCATATTTAACAAATGTAGCTATATATAAATACATACATAAGTATAATATGTAATACACACAACACTTCCGATGCGTGTGCGTGTGTTAGAGAGAGAGAGATTTCAATGATATGGATATACATATACAGATACAACATCCAACACATATACACACCTTTAAAGGCACCTTTGAGGCCGACTTTTTCCTGCCATAGCGAACTACGTTTTCCTTTAAAAAGGCCTAGTGCACTAGAGAATGTGCTTGCCGTAAGACGGTCTTGTCGTATGTCTAGCCACTCTTGTGTTCTTTGTTCAAGCTCTCTCTGCTCTTTTGATGCTTCAGATGATACTGAGATTGTAACTGTGCAATACCTGTACTTTGGGATAAGTATACGTGTTGTCTGTTGTTTCTTGTACTAATTATCATGTATATTAACATGCATATAGTAATATATATATATATATATATATATATATATATATTCTTATCAGAAAAGAAGTATATCTAATGTACAAGTAATCATCTATAAATACAGAAAAGTCTGTGTATGTCTGTCTCTGTATCGTGTGCATTCCCCTTGAACCTATATATCTACATGCACATATATACATATCATACATATTGTTGCAAAGATTTATATATACTAGGTACATATGTTACAAATTAAAAACAGAATATACATACCTATAACATTCCATGTCTGTAAGCCGTGAGAGCACAATATCTCTCTCCTACACCCATGTATGTACATGTTATCACACCCACACATATACGTACAATGTTATAATGTGCGCGTGCGTGTTGTTTTGGTTCTCTCTCTCTCTCTTATATATATATATATATATATATATATATATATATATATATATATGTGTGTGTGTGTGTGTATGTGTGTGTGTGTGTGGGTGGGTGTCAAATCAGAAATACTGAGTGTCTATGTATAAATGCCCATATAAGTCAGTTGTTGTGTCTCTATGGCGTTACTATACATATCATCATACAAAACTCAAAGATATATACAAGTAATACATACATTAAGATTAAATCAACATATGATAAACATTATACATATTATGTATAAGTGCGAGCTCTCTCTCTCTAACACAGACGTATGTGTATCACACACGTATATACTATATAATGATATAATGTTATATGTGTGTGTGTGTGTGTGTCCGTACCTTTTGTATTTAGGCCTTCTCCAGCTTGTTTTTGTTAACTTGGAAAATCTTCTAGAGTGTGCACTCTTAAGAAAATCAGGAAAATGCAGGCTTGAAACCGCTGCTATCATTCTGTGTTTGAATGGGTGGGTGTGCGTGTGCCTGCGCGTGGTGTAGAATGAATACCCACCAGAAGCTCAATCAATGTGATCAGAAAACATAACTAGAAAACATTGAAATGCAAGAAAATTGAGAATTAGACCTAATTAGGTTCTTGGTCGCCATAGCCAGCGTCTTACGTCAGCAACAACAGCTTGGCCAATCAACGCTGTTAAATAAGCCACGCGAGCTAAATCGACGACTGAGGTTTGACCACGTGTTGCTTTTAGACTTTTGGGATATAATCTATTTGGGATCAAGATAGGGTTTTTGTGTTTTTTCGAAGAAGGAAGGTCATGGCTATGGTGGATTTAGGGTAGCTGAAATTTAGGGCAGATTTAGGGCTTCTTCTCCCCTGTTTTTACTCTGTTCTTTGGCTCCAGATCTTGCTGATTACGGACCCTCATCTTTGCAAGGTATGTATTGTTTATTTTCACACTGTTTTTTTAGTGATTTTGTGTGTTTTGTCATGAATTTTAGTGTATTTGTGTTTTTTCTGTGTGAAATTAGGTTCAATATGCTGCATTTTTACATTTTTTCCTGCCATTTTCAGTAGGTTTTTACAGAGTAGGGTTAGGGCGCAGGAGCAGCTGGAAAAAGACGTTTCAAGGTATTTTCCATGAATTTAGTCGTTTATGTAAATTTAATATGAACTTAGGTGCTAAATGGTATATTATTTGATTTCTACAGTTTAGGGCTTTACAGAGGAGGTGCAGACGCTTCGAGGTATGTATTCTTCAAAGTTTGGTGTCTCTGGTGTTTTTCTGGTGTATTATTTGCACATTTGCATAATATATAACATTATATATAGATATAGGTATATTTCTGTAATATACAGCATTATATACGTAGATGCTTTGAGGGAGGAGATCGAGCAGTAGGGCAGAATGACTGTGGGGCAACAGAAGCAGAAGTGGACTCCAGAAGAAGAAGCTGCTCTTCGTGCTGGCGTTGAGAAGTATGGAGCTGGAAAATGGCGTGCTATTCAGAAAGACGAAGAGTTCGGTCCGATTCTCATATCTCGCTCCAACGTAGATCTGAAGGTACATGTATATATATTTATATAACCATTGTGAGTGCAGAATATAATTAATACAGCTGTATACATACTATATGAAAATGTAGCTCTCTTTATTAACTTTATTAACTAGTTATTTCATCCTGAACTATGTATGATACTTTTTCTTTTGTCAGGATAAATGGAGGAATATAAGTGCCACGCAAAATGGTAACAGGAACAGGTCTAAAGGCACCGCACAAAAGCCAGGCCGTCGTGCCAAATCGCAAGATGGATCCGATAAGGAGGATCTCTCTCCTGTTCCTGACTCCGAGAAGAAAATGCTTGGCACAAAGTAAGTTCAACATTAATGTACTTTTTGTAATTCACTTAATTATCCTATAATCTGCTATCAGGTATGATAATCTTATCATTGGAGCTATTGCTGGTTTGAAGGATTCCAATGGCTCAAGCATGACTGACATCGCTGAGTGGATTGAGGTACCCATACAAGCTCTGTGTGTGTGTGTGTGTGTGCACTATTTAGTATGTATGGAATGATCCTTCATAGTAGTTTTACCTTCTTATAGGAGCGGCAATCAGTACCACCAAGTTTCAAAAAGCTTGTGGTATCAAAATTAAAGGCAATGGCACTTGAAGGCAAACTAATAAAGGTATGCTGTAGTAAATCATTTATAATTATTAAGGTTTTAATTTTGAATTTTAACTAATAAAAGTACGGGGGTATGAGTTGTGTCGAATAACAGGTACAACAGAATTATAAGATTAATGACGAGTTTACATCTGATGGAAGGGGTAACAAGTTGCCTCGTCAACAAACTCGAACCCTGGACGAGGTTAATCCTAAACCCGTTTTTAAGAAGTTAAGAACGGATCCCCAGGCGATGAAGCGTGCTAAGATGCTTGACCCCGAGGCTATTGAGAGAAAAAAAACCGCTGATGAGGCAGCTAGAATAGCTGCTCAGCTTGTTGCTGCTGCCGCTGAACAGGTATATACATACATATATATGTATGTACGTATGTGTATACACACACATATACATACATATGTATGTATGTTTATATGTATATGCATACATATGAAAACAGGTGCCAAATGTCTCTTCTTCTCTTGTATCACATGCATTCATGTCGTTTTGTATGCAATAAATGTATGGATATTTATTTAAAAACAGTAATTTTTCTCTCGCCCATACACACATCTATGTACGGTATTGTACTATATCATGTATGCTGATATAAGAACAGGTAAGTTCTGTACTCTCTCTCTCTTCTCTCTAACACACGCACTCACAAATATTCATACATGTATGATGTGTATACTCGTGGAGATGTGTGCTTGTGTTAAAATCTGTAATTCCAGTAGATATATCTATATGATATATGTATTTATATGTATATAAACTGTAATCGTGTGTGTTGCTTTTGTTGTGAACAGGCGGCATTGGCAGCTGAGCAGGCTGCTAGGGACGCAGAAATTGCCGAAATGAGGGCCGAGGCTGCTCAAGCTGAAGCTGAGGCAGCTCTCTCTGTTGCTAAGTCATCCAAAAAACGTAAGTTCCTCGTGTAGAACACAGACAATAGTATATACACATACACATTGATAGCATACATACGTAAATCATATTCACCCGCAACTTTGTCAACAGGTGTGTATGAGAGAGAGACGTGTTTATGTATACAAACATATCGTTCGCATGTGTATATAGGTACAAACAGACATCTGTATACGTGTATATGGATCTTTCTCTTTATATATATATATAAAAGCTATATATTGTATATTTATTTTATAAAATACAGCGGGGAAGACGAACGCAGCGATGGGACGGGAAGTGGTGGCTGTAACTGTGTAGTTTTATTTTCTATATATAATTTCTACTAAAGCACTGTATAGGTTGGGGGATATTCTTGTATAAAAAATTTGTACTTGAAGACGCAGCATGGGGGTTGGAATTTTGTTTTTTCTTATATATATATATAATAATAGAAAAGGGAGAAGGCTGCTAGTTTTATATAATATTAGACAGTTTATGACTTGTAAATTCTCTTACTTTCTGTGTTGCAATATATAATCCGTTATTAAATTAAAGCTAAGATAATCTATTTGCCTCCCTTTCATATAAAGACCTTTAAAGCCCTTATGCCCTTATGCAGCACTTTCTACAGTTAAGGGCAGCAATATCCACATGAAACTGAAAATATATACTTTTAATTTTATTTTTTATATATATAAATATTTATAATAAATATTTCCACTTGATGCTTGTCGCATAGTGGTAGTCTACCAAATTCAAACAAGTTGAATGTGTGAAATAGAAGCAAAGATCATTTTTCGCGGCGATGTGCTGGACGATAAGATACAGATTAAAATGAATTATCAATAATTATATGCTTAATTAAATTAAAAAGTATATATGGTTCTTATAAATTAAAAAGTATATAAGATGTTTAATTAATTAAAAAGTTGCTTTCACAAAAGTTGGAAATTCATGCGTATCAATCATATCGAATGTATGCGACGCTTGTTCGTTGGATTCTAGTGCCTATTTTGACATTTACCTTTATAAATGTATTATATAATGATTTAATTATTTTAATATAATTTAATTTTTAACTATTATTGTTTAATCTTATTATTATAATAAGTTGTGTGCAACTTTAGTTGCAATAAACAAAAAATAATTCATATACGCAACATTAAATATAAAATGTCTATTGACTTTAAATTTCTAGATAGATGTATACGTGTGATACACACGCTCATACGTTGGAATGAATATATTATTAAAAATTGTACGAAGTGGGAACCTCTATAATGTCAAACTTAAGAACGTGTTTTGTGTGAAAAACGTGTGAAATTGAGTTTTACAAACGTGGTCCTTGCGTGTAAAAGCTAATAGAATGTGAAATAATGTATAAGGTAACTATGGTAAATACATAGGTTATCTTAATAATTATAAGATTAACCTCTGTATATATCTTAATTATTAAAGTAATTACATATTAATGTAATGTAATTACGATAGATACGTAGTTACCTTACAATACTTAATTTAAATAAACTGGATTTAAGTGAAAAAACAAGTAAAATTGAGCTATCAAACGTGGTCCTCATCTTTTCAGAGCTTGGCATGTGCATGTTCAACATCAACACCAACCTATATATATATATATATATAATTATAAACTACATTATGATTTATAATCTATATGAAGTGGTCCTGACTTTTACATGTGTAGGATGATACAGAAGATAACTTGTACGTACATGTAAACCGAATAAATTAAGTTAAAAAGTAAAACATAAAGAGTCAAAAGTAGACTGAAGTAAGTTAACTGAAACGGATGGAACCATGCTGCCTTTAACCTCCAAGTCAGGAGCCAATGGCATGCCAGCTTACCTAAACAGCCGTCACTGGACCTTAAGTAAGATAATTAGGGAACTAAACACATTTATTAGTACTTTGTTTACCTACATGTTCGGAAGCTCGCAAACAAACAAAACACGCAGGTTACGACGTCTCCCTCACGCGGCGTATGGCTACATCGATACACGCAACATACGGTATCGGAGAGGGAATATGCCTCTTGCCAGCTGGTGGATGCCTCCCCAAAGATTGGGTCTTTACAGTCCGACACAAGAACAAGCGGCTGGAGTAGAATAGAGTAGGTCAGTGTACATTGTTCTGTAGTAGTAGAGCTTTTAGCACGCAACCCTTATAGATCGAACAAGTAATCCTAAATTAAGGGCGGAGGAGGAGAACAAAAGGTTTACATGCACGGGGAGAAGATGAAGGAGACAGATGTTCACTGGGTTTTGGACGAGCTGGATCGAGTGTGGTTCCATGACAATGCTATCAGTTTGCACAGGGAGGATTTGATACAATTCCTGCACCGGAGCTTCTCGTGGCCGACTATGTGTTCCCATGGGGACGATGAGGAACGGAGGGCCCATAGAGTGCAATCTCTGGATTCTATGCAGCACAAGATCTACGGTAACGATAACAACCAGAGGCCCCTCGGGGAGACGGGCAAGATCTTCAGTACTGGGGACCTCCCACGGGCCCCATTGAAGAGGTTTGCAAAGAGCGATTGTGTACATATGTTCGGTTCCGAGGACTATACGAGCGAGAGCACCTTGCTCCCGGACTGTGTCTCGGAGGAGGGCGATCCTGCTGATGAGGTATCTACAACATATATGAGAATGTGTTCTTCTGACATACTGTGTTTGACTAATCTTGTTAATTAAGTAATTAACTGGGGTGACACTTGTTGAACGTTTCGTGGTTGTTTGTGTTACAGTTACTTGGTTGTTTGTGTACATTTTCTAAAGGTCTTGTATTACAGGAGGTTAAGAGGCTCGAGACGATCCCGTCCTCCTCTGCGCTTCTCACTACAGCGACAGTAACCGGAACTGACAGAGACGTGAAGATACCCAGGCCGACGAGGAGAAGGAAACAGAGGAGAAAGAAGACACGCAGCCTGAGTGAGCTCGAGTTTGACGAGCTAAGAGGTTTAGAGACTTGGGGTTTAAGCTCACTGAGGAGGATCTAACCCCGCGGGTTGTTAGTTTAGTTCCTGCACTGGAGAGGCATACACAAGGGAGTGGATAAGTCGGAGAGGATATACCCTTCTCATGCGTGGAGTATCAGGAGGCCGGACTCTCCCTTGCTCAACTTACGGATGCCCGACACGAAGCGGACGGACGTGGATATGAAGGAGCACTTGAAGTTCTGGGCGAGGACAGTTGCTTCAACGGTGAGACAGGAATGTTGAATATATTTTTACGGTGGAAAACTGTGGTTTTATAAGAATTCATATACATACCCATACAACAAGCTTGTATCATATGTTATAAATTCTTTCCAAGTTGTTCATAATTTATAAAATGTATATATTTGTCGATGCTGAGTTGAGTTCATATTAACGTTTACGTTAATGTACATTAATTATATAATAAAAGATTATAATTATTGATACATGCGAATGATATTTAATATTTTTTATAAATAACAAATCTTGGAAGACAGAGATTGTTGAGCTACCGTATATTATTTCTATTTCTCTTTTAAGGATTAAATAAAAATAGATTGACTTTGATAAATATATATATATATATTATTTTTATATAATGGAGATACCTAACACATGCTAAAACAAGATATTTTATTTTATGTTTTACTATAAAATCTGCACATCATGTTATTCTGAGCATTCTTATTTAGACTTAAACATATTTGTTACATTCTTCAATCTTCTACACTCCAAGCTGCTGCTGTGGCACCTTGTATCCTGTTCAAAAATTTAATGCTATTATCTCCATATGAAAAGCAAAATAAATTTAATATGAGAGAGAGAGAGTCATGCACATATATAGATATGGGAACACATATAATGTATGACTTTGTAGTTCAAACCACACACACACACACAGAGTCACGCACATATATAGATGGGGACACATATAATCTATGACTCTGTAGTTAGAACCAACACACACACACACAGAGTCATGAACATATATAGATATGGGGACACATAATGTATGACTCTGTAGTTAGAACCAAACACACACACACACACACACACACAATCTCTCTCTATATAGTTAGCTGTCAATATGTAATTAGAACACCACACACACACACACACACACAGAGAGAGAGAGAGAGTCATGCACATATACAGATATGGGGACACATAATGTATGATTCTGTAGTTAGAACCAAAACACACACACAACACAATCTCTGTATATATAGTTAGCTGTCAATATGTAATTAGAACACACACACACACACACACACAGAGAGAGAGAGAGAGAGTCATGCACATATATAGATATGGGGACACATATAATGTATGACTCTGTAGTTAGAACCAAACACACACACAGTCTCTGTATATATAGTTAGCTGTCAATATGCTGTTATGAGCTTTTGTAAGCTCTCATGTGAAAGGATACATGCATATGGGGACACATATAAGTTAGAACCACACACACACACACACAGAGTCTGTGTATATATATACCCAGCTGTCAATTAGCAAGAGCTCTCATGTGAAAGTATACATACATATGCTTCTGTAGATAGAACAAACGCACGCACGCACACAGAGTAATACGCCTACAGACATCATTCTTTAGGCATGCATTTAACCAGCTACATATACATCATTCTTTAGTTATGTAACACACACACAACTTACCAGCACAGGTGTAGTTAGGAGGAACATCAAACTTAACACTGCATCTCTTGGGGACCGTAAGAGCCGTAGCAACATCCACGTTGTACTGCTTAGCTAGATTGCTCTGCAAACTCGCACATAAGCAGCTCGGGGTAAACTTCTTGATGTTATTACAGCAGCCGGCCGAGGGAGTAACATTATCTGCCCCTTTCTTTACAGCACTCAGACATGGCGCTAGCTGAATAGTGTTGCATGTTGCCCCTTCGTTTCCCTCCACAAGAAGAGCCAACAGCAAAAGCACACAAACTACAGCCTTTCCCATTGCCATTTCTGCAAAACAAATACACATATGTGTGCGTGTGCGTGTGTGTATTAGGAAATGTCTACCTTGGATGTGTATGCTATTGTGTGGGGATTGGTTTAAATACTAGGGGATTTATAGTGATTCTTCCGCATGCAAATACGTGAAATCCTCTGTTGACACCTATATGAGGAATAGTGGAGATAATAGGAACTTTATTTGTGAATGATACTCTGGAGCACTAAACTTAAAAGTTTAGTGGTTAGTGGAGCTAGGACGGTTTCCCACTCGCCAAAAAGCGATAACAAGTGTTGAGAATCTTACTATGTGCGTACATATTGTTCACAATACACACATGTACACACACATTGTGTGTATCATGTTATACACACACACACACACACACCACACACAATCACACACAAACATGCAAACGTTGCAAGTCTGTATGTGTATATATGTACGTATGCATATACCTGATAACAACTGTTGAGAGTCCATTTAAGGATTTGGTAGTCTATTCAAACAGAAGCAAAGATCTGGAATCCAAAATGTAATAAAACGGCAATATATAAGTTTTTATTATTAAAAAAGTAATGTATATATAAAATACTAATAAATTTTATTACATGCACAGCAACTACAAACATTAGACATTGTTTTACAATGTATGTATAAGTATCTTATATATAAAATACTAATAAATTTTATTACATGTACAACAACTACAAACATTAGACATTGTTTACAATGTAATTTATAAGTATCTTATATATAATGAAACTACAATTGCTTGAGGTTATTCTTTGTTAATTACAGCATAATATTCACATTACACCATTGAAGAATGTTTGACTCTCTGTCACAAACACACACACACTGTTCCCTGTGTCCACACATACACACATTGTGTGTATCATGTTATATATATCAATCACACACACACACACACACACACACACACACACACACACACATGCAAACGCGTGCAAGTCTGTATGGGTATATATGTACGTATGGATATACCTGATAAGAACTGTTGAGAGTCCATTTAAGGATTTGGTAAACAGAAACAAAGATCTGGAATCAAAAATGTGGCTATAGTGTTATCTTATATATAATAAAACGGACAAGTTTTTATTATTAAAATACAAAATAAATACTAATAAATTTTATTACATGTACAACAACTACAAAAGAAGATTAGACATTGTTTTCAATGTAATGTATAAGTATCTTATATATAATGAAACTACAAAAGTACATTTGACTCTCTCTCTCTCTCTCTCTCCTCTCTTCTCTCTCTCTCTCTCTCTCTCTCTCTCTCTCTCTCTCTCTCTCTCACACACACCACACACACACACACACACACACACACACACATACACACATACACACATACACACACGTTAATAATATTGATTACCTTTGCTCTCAGAGTATAAGTTAGCAAGCAACAGGTAAGAACCAGAATGCATAGGTTCCAGACCAATCGCATAATGTGCAGCTCTTGCCCCGCGCTCTACATCGCAGTACATCCTACTGGCACTTGACACAGATTTCCAAACAACATAGTTAGGAAGGTAAGGCATATTCTGAACCAGATCCTCAGCCTCGGTTAGCCTCCCTAACCTCGCAAGTATATCTATCACACAAGCAAAATGCTCGCGAATCGGCGTTAAACCGTGGTCACCAACCATAGAGAGAAAATACAAAAGGCTAGTCTCTATCATCCCTAAGTGACTACAAGCAACCAGTATATTCGTAAACGTTATATCGTCGGATCTCACACCGTCAACTTGCATAGAATGGAACCTCGAGATGGCGGTCTTACCGTCCCCGTGCCGGGCGTGAGCGGCAACCAAGGCATTCCACGATACGGAGTTTTTCTCTGGAACAGCCATAAACATGTCCTCCACCTCTCTAACGCGCCCGTTGATGGCGTACGCCGTGTGAGGAGGGCGTTCCACGAAAATGGTTCCTCACAGGCATTGTATCAAACATCTCCTTAGCTCGCAGAAAATGCCCCTTTTGTGCGTATG
The DNA here is from genome assembly GCA_003024785.1 of Selaginella tamariscina. Classification (NCBI taxonomy): domain Eukaryota; kingdom Viridiplantae; phylum Streptophyta; class Lycopodiopsida; order Selaginellales; family Selaginellaceae; genus Selaginella; species Selaginella tamariscina. The sequence continues at coordinate 17,656 of PUQB01000406.1, forward strand.
CAACAAGCATGTTGTTCCATGCTATGATATCCCACATGGGCATGAGATCGAATGCCTTCTTTAAACAGGAGAGATTGCCTGCTTGGTAATACGACACCGCCAGCGCGTTCCACGATATAACTTCCCTCTCCGGCATCGTATCGAACACGTGCTTCGATCTACCGGAGCATCCATTGCTCGAGTAGGCAGCTATCATTCCGTTGTACGTACACAGGTTCGTTTCCCTCATACTCCCAAACAGCCCCATGGCTTCGTCGATACACCCCATTTGCGCGTATGCCGCAACCATCGCATTCCACGACACAACGTTCCACTCCGGCATCCTATAGAAGATGCCCTCCGCATCGCTCAGTCTCCAGGCCTGGTTATATGCAGTGATCATGGAAGTCCACGAGATAACGTTCCTATCAACGGAGCTATCGAAGAGAAGCTTTGCTTCATGGCTCTCCCCTACTGGGCATACGCAGATATAAGAGCGTTCCTCGTCGCACTATCCCACTGGGCATACAATGAAACATCCACTTAGCGGTCTCTACTCCGCCGTTTTCCATGTAGCCGTTCATCATAGCGTTCCAGGATACGACGTTCTTCTCGGCATCCGATCAAAGAAACGACGGGACTGGTGGAGATGCCCGTGTTGGGAAAATGCTGCAACGAGCTCGGTCCACGATACAACGTCCCATTCCGGCATGAGTTCCATTACCCTTCTGGCCTCCTCCATATGCCCTCTGTGAGTATACGCCTGTAGCATTGCATTCCATGTAAGGATACATCTCTCACAGGCTCTCTCAAAGAGTTCCTTCGCTCTCTGTACGTATCCCGACCGAGCATACGCACATACCATCGTATTGTACGAGATAATACTCCATGCCGGCATCAGATTAAAACTTCTGAACGCGTTAGATATATCCGAGGCCCTGGTGCACGCTCCAACGAGTACATTCCATGATACAGCGTTTCTCTCAGGTAGCGAGTCGAATATACATTTGGCATCGTGGAGATGCCCGTTCTGGGCATATGCTGCCATCAGGTTGTTCCTGGAGACAAGGTTGGGATCCCTGGTAGAGTTGAAGACTTGTTGGGCGTCTTGTAAAGACCCACATTTTGCGTACATGTTTATGAGGAGGTTAGCGAGGAACACGCTTGTTTCATGCCCTGATTCTAATATGTGGTTATGTATTCTCCTGGCTTCTTTCAGATCTCTGTGTACTGAAACGGACCTCACTCGGGATGCCAAGTAGTTTATATTTGCCTGCTCAGTAGTGAGCTTTAGAACTTGTTGCATACTCTCCGAGGTGCATCCTTAAACCCTGAACCCTACAAACTCTTGATATATATATATATCAACCATGGATTTCAGATGGTGGACAGGATGAAGTAGAGATGCGATGGATCTACTACCGCAAACTATGCATGAGCACCCACCACACAAATGCAGACATTCACCAAATCGTTGCACAGATCCGTCAGTGTGGAAACTCAAGAAACTTAATAACAACAAAACACATACACGAGCACGTCCTCAGAAGCCATCATTCCCGAGACAGACTGGTCGCAAACCTCCTCGTGCAGACATACGGCAAATGCGGAAGCATCTCGGACGCATTCAACACATTCAAGAGCATACAAGAGCCCAATGTATTCTCATGGAGTGTCATGCTCGTCGCATATGCGCAGAATGGGCATCTGCAGGAAGCAAAGGAGACGTTCGATTCTGCACCGGAGAGGAACGTTTTCCTTTGGAATTCGATGATTTCTGGGTATGCCCAGAACGGACATATCGACCACGCTCGGGAAGTCTTCGGTAAGATGGCAATGACAGATATCTGCTCGTGGAATTCAGTGGTTCAAGCGTATGCCCATCAGGGGCATACCTTAGAAGCGATGTCTTTACTGGAGAGCATGCCAGAGAGTAATGTGATATCCTTCAACTCCATCATCGCTGGATATGCCCAGGTAGGTGATGTACAGCGTGCCAAGGAGACGTTCGATGGGATGCCCAGGAAGGAAGGTGTTACATGGAACACGCTGATGAGTGCATATGCACAGAACAGGCATTACCAACAAGGGAGATATACATTCGACTTGATGCCGTTTTGGACAGTGGTTTCATGGACTTCACTCTTACATTGCTTTGCAAGGAACGGGCAGCTGCAGGAAGCAAAGAGGTGCTTCGATTTCATGCCGGAGAGGAACATGAATTCCTGGAATTCATTAATGGCTGCATATGTACAGAGTGGGCTTTACGAGCAGGCAATGGATATTCTCGAACGGATGCCGGAGCAAGACGTTGTTTCGAGAAACACACAGAATGGCTGCATATGCCCAGTTGGGGCAGCTGCAGGACGCGAAGACCCTCTTTGACAGCATGAATGTCGAGAATCCTCTCTCGTTGAGCACCATGCTGCACGCGTATGCAACTGCAGGTGAGTTTGATAGCATGAGGACCCTCTTTGAGAGATGCTCGTGTAGGAGCCTGGTTACGTGGTCTTCAGCAGTGACTGCATATGCACTGAACGGGCGTACAGCAGAGGCGAAGAGCGTCTTCGATACGATGCCTGAGCACGGTATACTCCCGTGCAATGCGATGATATCCTCGTACACTCAGGAGGGAAACACGCAGGCAGCAAAGTCCCTCTTCGATACCATGCCCGAGCACAATGTCGTGTCGTGGACCAGCCTGATCCAGGCGTATGCACAAGGGAAGCATGTCGAAGAAGCCAGGAATGCGTTCGAGCAGATGCCAGACAAGGACTCGATAGCGTACACAAACATGATAAGTGTTTATGTACAGTGTGGGCGTCTAGAGGAGGCCAAGGACATATTCACTGCCATGGCAGACCGGACTATATACTCGTGGACCGCAATGCTGACGGCGTATGCACAGAACTCGGACGTGCAGTCCGCGGCGCGGATGTTCGAGAGGATACCCCAGAGAAACATGGTGACATTCAATGCAATGTTAAGTGCATACACACAGAACTGGGACGTGGAGGGTGCTAGGAGGCTGTTCGATGCAATGCTTGAGAGGAATGTTATCTCGTGGAATGCACTTGTAACGGGGTACGCACAGAATGGTTACGTTGACGAGGCGAGGGGTTTGTTTGAGCGTATGCCGGAGCATGACATGGTGAGCTGGTCCGGAATGGTTTCTTCCTATGGCCAAATGGGCCGACTCAACGAGGCCGAGGAGGTATTCAATCAGATACCTGAGCATGACACTGTGTCGGACACCGCTATGGTGGCAGCTTACGGGCAGAACCTGTGCCTGGGAAAGGCAAAGGAGCTCTTCGACAGGATACCGAGACAGGATCTGGTCGCGTGGAATGCAATGCTGGCTGCGTACACACAGAACGGGTGTCTGGAGCACGCCAGATCCATATTCACGTCCATGTGTGCGAAAAGCTCCTTCAGCTGGAACTCTATAATCGGTGCATATGCCCATTCGGGACGTGCGAGTGACGCTTTGGAGTTTTTCCGGAGTATGTCTCTTGAAGGGGAACGCCCCGACGAGATATGCTTCTTGAGTGTAATGACTGCTTGCGGGAGAGCCGGGATGCTCGGTGAGGGGTTGGAGCTCTTCTTGTCGATGAAGGGCGACCACGGTCTCCTCCCCGTCGGTGAACACTACTGCTGCATGGTGGATGTTCTGGGCAGGTCCGGGCTCCTGGACGATGCCGAGGAACTCATCCATGAGATGCCTTTCCTACCGAATGTTGTTGCATGGGCCACGCTGCTGGGTGCTTGCAAGCTGTACAAGGACGTCGACAGGGCTGTACGTGCCGTCGGGCAGTACGAACTGCTCGATCCCCAGAGTATAACTCCACACGTGCTCCTCGCAAACATCTACGCGTCCGTCGGAATGGAGTCCGAGGAGGCGAGCGTGAGGAAGAAGATCAAGGACAAGAAGATGATAGACGGGAGTGCCGGCCTGACTAAGAAGGTCCCCGGGATAAGCGTTATCGAGGTGAACAACAAGGTGCATCGGTTCGTGGCCGGAGACAACCTGCACCCGAAATTCACGACATCCGCAGGGAGCTGGCAAGGATACAAGCGATGATGAAAGAGGCAGGTTACGTTCCGGACACCGGGGAAGTCCTACACGATGTCCTCGAGGAGCAAAAGGAGGATCTGCTGTGCCACCACAGCGAGAAGCTGGCCATTGTGTTCGGACTCATGGTGTCAAAGGACGACCCCGGTCCGATCCGTGTCGTAAAGAATCTGAGGGTGTGTCTGGACTGTCATACAGCCACCAAGTACATCTCAATGGTTGTGAAGAGATCTATAATTGTAAGGGACGCTAACAGGTATCATCATTTTGAGAATGGTACGTGTTCTTGTCAAGATTTCTGGTGAAAAATGTATATCTTAAGTCATGTATGTGCATAGGTGTATTTATACATATATTCAGTGTTTGACTTATATCGGCAATCTTTAAAGTTAATTAAAAAATAAATAAATAAATTAGGGTTTCAGGTAAACCCTAATGCATGTATGTGTGGTGTTTAAAGTTAATTAGAATTAGGGTTTACCCATACCTTTTACTAAAGGAGGAACCCTAATTTTTGGGGCCACTGCCCTAGTGCAGCACTTTCTCTCTTTCATTCTGGTTTCTGAGGTAAGCTCGGCTGGTCCGCAGGATTGTTGCCTCTAGTGTTTGTTTTTAATTTCAATAATTTCCATTGGATCGCTATTCTACAGAGAATTAAGTATCTGTTTTTTACTCCCTTATTTTTTGTGGAAAATTTGAATTAGTTAATTTCCCTTAATTTTTTCTTAATTTTTTTTTTTTTTTTTTTTTTTTTAATAATAAATTGGGGAAAATCCATGGCTTTTGAAGTTTCTTCTTACCCCATCAGGGGTGATGTCTCCTTCACTAGTATGTTTCAGGACCAGTACATATGGTATTACAATGGCAACAGTTGGAATGATCTTCAAACCGGTGGGTATCTTCCAAATGATCAGATTTGGGATGAAACAGGATTGTCTGGGCTGGATATCAATAAGAAGGGTATTCTTTCTGTGTTTGGTTGGGATAACCGCACTTCTGATAAGGAGTTCTTTGATATCAATGGGCAGATGGTTGAACAGGTTGCACTGTGGGCGAAATCCTTGTCTCACATGGATAACCCTGATAATCAGGCTCCCCACGATGGGTTTTATTATGTTCTCCCTTATCTTGGTATCCAGGAGCTTCTGTGCTTAGAACAGGTGTGCAAACCACTCTGTGATGCCGTCAGAAGGGACCCGTCCCTGTTTCGAAACCTGCGTGTGGAGCACCCCCTGAGCGACAGACTGACGGATGATGCCCTCTTGAGGCTCTCGGGTAGGGCAGAGGGCCGCCTCAACTCCCTTGTTCTCATCAACTGTCCTAAGATATCGGACAATGCAGTTCACGAGGTTGTTGTTACCAATCGTCTGCTCAAGAAGGTATGCTTACTTTCCTTTACAATGGGTACATAATCTTTGTGTTCATATGTATATATGTATATATATGTATATGTATATGTATATCATGTGTGTGCGTGTGTGTGCTAAATAAATTAAATTATACAGATACACACATATATATGTTATGTATATACAGGAGTGTGCATGTGTGTGCCAGAGATAGATAAATCAATAAAATTATACAGATACACAAACTGTTAGACACATCTAACACATATACAAATCGGAGAGACACTGGATTACTACTCTGCTGCTGTTGGGGGCTGTACTTGATGCATATGTACCTGCATATCTATATATATATATATACACTAATGGCATGTTTTTACAGCTGCACCTGCCTGGATGCAAGAGGATCACTACTGATGCGGTAGTTCGCATGGTGCAGCACTACTCGGAAGTTGGTGGCGAAGGGCTTCAAGAACTGAGGATCCGTGGACTGCAAGGCACTACAAAGGAACATCTTCAAATCTTGAAGGAAGCTATCTTCCCAAGCAGTAAACAGAAGGTCACCCAGCTACCTTGAAGCCGCAGTATACCACTATGGACAGTTTACAGAAGACGACCGGCTATTGACATGGGATTTGTGTCCGCTGTGTCAGAAACCTAGGCTTGTTTACGACTGCACCAGGGTTAAGTGCCAGCAGAGACAAGCTCTTGAACACAAGTGTTGCAGGGGATGCATTTCTTGTATATCCCGCTGCGAGAAGTGTGGGATTTGCATTGAGGGTGTGGATTACGAAGAATCTTTTAGTCTTGATACCATTTGTTGTGAGTGTTGGGAAACTCCAATAAAATGCAAAGAATGCAGTAAACCGGAGGTTTGTCTGGTAAGGATATATGCAGATCAGGAGTGGAATTTATTTGGGGACTGTCGTCCCACAGGTTACAAGCTCATTGTGGTTTGAGACTGTGACGAGGTCTACACGGATTTCATATACGAATTCAATTTTCAAGGGAGAGATATATATTTCAGACGGACAGGTATTCTTTTTGGAAAACAGAACAAAAAAACTGGAAAAGACAAAATTTCTAACAGGTGCGGTTGACAACGTGTATATAACAGAAGTGAAAGGATAAAACATCAAAAAAAACAAATATGTAGGCTAAATTGTTTTGTGAAAAACCAGGGAAAAACATAATAAAAAGTATTAACTTAGGTTAGTTCAGTAAACGATTTCTTCTTATTATTATTACACAAAATGAGTATTGTAAAGTGGACGAGTGTTGTAAAGTCATGTAACATGTGCAGACCTTGTACGCGTATACAAATGTCACACGAGTGATTGAGTGGTATTTCATACATTATTTTTCATATTTTCAACTATCCTATGTTTTTGTTAACGAAGAAGTCAATTAATGTTAATTTCTTAGTTGTTTTTATGTTTTTTTTAATTATAAATTTATATGGAATCAACAATTGTTACAGCAATTCTTTGTTTCCTAAATACAAACACTTAAACATAATTAACATAAAGAATATATCATTAATAAAATAATTTTAATACTTCTTTTTATTACTTGTAATTAGTCTAAACAATGTGTATTTTAAAATATTTAATATGTTTGAAAGAAATAATTTTTAAATGGTAAATTAAACTAATAACGAAAGATGAAAAAATCATTTATATCAAAACAGTATTTTAATATAGTACTCAATTATTTATTTATTTCATTTATTCATTATGCCATTTTATTAAATTAAATTTGTCATATATGTATTAAAAGTAAATGTTGCAATTTATGTTTTAATAAGACTTGTAATTTAAGGTTTACTTCATAATTAATTATAAAGGCATTTTTTTCATACTTAAAATGAAACTTAATCTAATTAAATTAAATATTAACATTTAAACATATATAGCTTATTCATAATGTTTTATAATAGTAACAACTCTATGTATATGATTTTCAATAATAAGTTTATAAATAATAAAATATCAATTTTAAGGAATATATAAGAAAGAATTTTTACTTTTATATTTTTTTGGAATACATATCAATGATTGCATGTTCAACTTTATTATTTTAATATTCATATTTTATACATGGAATTTTAATAATTTTATTGGTTAACACTATTTTAACATTTGATATTCATCTTATATGAATAAGTTATTGAAAATAATACTAATTAAAGATTGACATAAGCAGTAAAATATGTGTAATAAATTATAACATTAAACTTTTTTGAGCACAAAAGATAAATTTTAAAAAATAATTTAAGACATTAAAAAGTTTATTAAAAATCACATACTTTTTTGAATTAAACAAAAAAATCACAGGCCCTTTAAAAATTTTAAAAGAGCTTAAAAAAAGAATAATATGATCATTTAAATTAACATAATTAATATAGTGCATTACCATATAAGATGTGTAAGAACTTGTTTTATATGTTTTTATAATTACAACTAATATTTTAATTATTAAGAACATATTAAAATACATGTCAACCAACATAATCATTAAACTTTATAAATATATAAAGGTTAATAATGTGTATAACCACATTCAAAAATGGCTTACTTTTATATACTCTAGTATGTTTTATTTACAAGTGTTTTCAAGTGCCACAATTATCATCAAAACATCAGCAATTAAAAACAAAATACATTTTTATTTATGTTCAATTTATCTCAAGATTCACATATAAAAATTCAAAATTAAATATTCATTAGTAATATAAAGTTTTAAAAGTCTCAATTTGGAAGCAATTGCCAAAGAAATTATTAAAAATATAAATTATTATTATAAATATGTTCAACAAATGAAATTGTTACTTATATAAGAAGCCCATAGGTAAATAAGCCATATTAAATTATATTAAGCCAAATGAATTAATTTTTATATGAATTATTAATCATTTAATAATGTTATCATTAAGAATGTTTTCTCATTATTAATACTACTCATTTATTACATTGATTTAAAAAGAATTAATGATTAATTTGAATCAAATAAGGATTTGTGATGTCCTTACAACTCTTTCAATATTAAAAGGCTTAAGAACCAAACTCACATTCATTTTCTTATTTTATTTAGAGTGTTCATTCATCCTTACAAAAAATCCATTAAGAACCTCGTCCCTTGTCTTAATGTTTTATTATATCATTCTTCTTTTTACTCAAGTATGTATATAATATATAATTGTTCAAAATTTAATCCTCATGAATAATCATTTTTAATAAGGGCTTAAATAATGGCCACTACTACTAATCACATTCATTATAGTAAGGACTTGTTTTCACATTGATGCGAAAACTTATCTATTTCTAAGTCCTATGGTTCATTTTCAAAGAGACGAACGATCTTAACTTCTAGCCTTTCAAAATTTATAAACTTCCACAAATCTTTAACCTTATTAATTCTCTTTAAGTGAATCAAAGAATGATCTACACTTCCACAAGGTGTTTTACCACTCCAAAGTGCATCAACCCCTTATCAAAAGTATAATAGTGCGGCTAGGTGAAAATAACCCCTATAAGTCTATCATTTTCTCAAGTATCTCCTCAAGAATGGGTTAGAAAGATGTCTCGCACCTCATCCTAAACTCATCCATTTCCTTGTTGCACAAACAACAAGTCAAGGACCATGGCTTTCTTTTGAGACAATGCTTATGTCAAAGTTTGAATCCCAAGGGCTAACACGTGGCCGCTAAGTGGCCTTCCAGCGTCAATTCCCAACGTTAAGTCTTCCAAGATGACTCTAAGAGTTTTGACTCAGATGCCTAGTTAAATAGAAGACTTATAGTTTACCCTAAGTCCTCTAGAATGATCATCTCTAAAACTTTAGAGGATATCCCGAGTAGACTTTAAAAATCTTATCCCAATAGACCTAGACAGGCTCATGCCCTAACCCCACAAAGGAAATGTGTCTTACACATGCCCCCGTGACAAGCTAAGGCATTGCACTTACCCCTTGAGGAATCACCCTTATTCAGAAATACAACCCCTTTAGGGCGACAAGGGGTACCCTGAACCATGATTAACCCCTAAGGATTTGACTGACCAAGTCATACCCTAGACCTAGGGTTAGTACTTAGTGAGGACATGAGGTGTGGCGTAAGCAAACACGAATGGTATGTTAAGTAAACTCCCTAAGGCTAGGTTTAGATAACTCTAAGTACATGAACTTGCAAATGGTTCATGATAGAGCTTCTGCTAATGAGCTTAGGTTGGTTCAACCCTTAGATCCTAAGGAGAACACTCCCTAGCTAAGTGTGCCAAAAACACACTTAATTACGAGAAATCTCCCTTAAACAGATGCCTAAGGTTTAACACCCTAGTGCGAGCACAAACATGCCTGTTATCCAACCCCTTGGTAATAAACCCATGACACGACCCCAAAGGGCGTGCCTTAGGCGTTGTATTGTATGACATTTAATTTAGTGTCTCATCTCCATGTGACACTACCTTCCACGATGTAGGCTATCCTTAGATTCAAGATTGCACCAAGTGTCACAAATGTGGCTCCTAAATGCCACTTTAGAACCCCTTAGTGAACCCTAAGAATTGGGTAATGTGAACCTATCAACAAGATTTCATAATTGAACAAGGACATGGATGTGCCTTGCTTGGCCACGAGTGTTACACCTACTTGACATGGAGGTGGAGGCTGGAGACAAACATCAAACCTCTGCTTCTTGGAACGTGCATTCTAACAAGACCTTCAAGGCATGAATTTGCCAACGTTAAGGTGAGTTACCCCGAATGTGGGACGTACCCCTGTCATCTGGAAGTTAGGGCGGCACATCAGAGGGTTGTACCTTAACGACAAAAGCTAAAACTTGCACCAGTAGAAGAGCAACGAACTCAATCATGAACTCAAATGCTCTCTTACATATACTACTTAATATATGTGACGGAGCCCCCCCCCTTTGTTTTCCTGTTTACATAAGTGGGCTAGCATGGAATCTCATTCCCAGAGGGAATATACTTGGTGAGTTAATTAATGAACCATTGACCCTTAAACCCTAACTTGAGGGGTTTAGGGGTGGGGTTAAGTCAACCTTAAGGGTGTTTTTACTCATATCTATTAGTTATGCCGAATTCACCGAAGTTACCTAACTGGGACATGAAAACCAAGGTAAGAGTTTTTTAAAAGGTAAGTGCTACCTTTGCTTAGAGTTTCTCGCGATATCTAAGGATATCCGGCCGGACTACTTTTAAAACACCTAAGTGCACTAAGTAGGGTTGTTTCTCACTACATCTAGGTTTATTAATATAGTTTGCTAAATAACAACAGTCAACATCCAAAGTAAGGGTTGAGTCATAATAAAAACTATGACAGCTTATCACCAAGTGACTTCACATGCTACTTAATTTACTTTGGTTACGAAGGTATTAATGTACCCATCCAAATGAAGTTTAAAATTATGAATCTACTCAATGACTTTGTTTTTTTAAGAGGGTCAACTCTAACTTGCTATTATAAGTGTTTTCAAACTCGAGCAATGAAGCTTTCATGTCTTATGAACATTTCTATCTTGTGTTACTAAAACTTTAGTAATTCATCCTTCATTCTTTTTATTCTCATGCACATTCCATTTGTTAGCTTATATTATCTAACCTTTGGCAACATGACTAACATCCCTTTTCTTTCTATGCACTCACACATTATCCATTTGCTAACTTGTGTTATTAAACCTTGGACAAAAAAATTAACATCCCCTCCAACATTTCTTTATTCCCCTCTTTTTTATTCATTTACACATGCTTTATTTATTACATTTCTTTATTCCTTACTTTTCATTCATTTACACATTCTTCATTTGTTACTTTGTATTGTTGAACATTAGGCAATAGATCATACCACTAACAATTATTAACTTGCGACCCTATGAATTGGGACCATGATTACTCAAAGTGTACAATTTTTAGAAGGGTAATCTACAACCTCTTTCTTAAACATTTCAAAGGATGATTGTTAGAGTACTTTTAGTTTTAAGAGACATTATAGCTTTTAAAAATGTTGAAACAATATTTTAATGAAATGGATGGTCAACATTCAAATTTTGACAACTAAGTTGACTAATTCCATGATACTAGTAAAGACTATGGATGGGCTAATGATGAACACATTTCCCAACATTCAGATGGTATGCAGGATGGTGAACTCTCTAATCAATTTAAAGATGATGATAGAGTGATTGGCCAACTTATTCATCAACAACATAACATTGATAGTCAGATACCCATGGGGACCTGTAAGTCTGCTTGTGCAGTGCATAACAACCATTTCTTAGATACCTTTAGAGATATGAAACATACATGACTGTGTATCTAGAGCCTCGGTCCACATGATAAACATTGTATATATCTTGTATAGGATAAATGAAACGAACATTTAACAACTTATTAACGGTTACTGAGATTGTGAGGAGAAGACTAGAGTGTTAGAGCATATGCTAAGGAATATACAGCCGTAAGTCTTGGCGTTATAACTTTTAATAATAAGCAAGTTTAGTTTATACAAATCAACTCGTTGAAAAATGTTTTGAATCATCTTTTGGGAGCACAAACCAGCTGCAGTTTCAAGCATTGAAATTTCATCTGAGTTAAGTCTCCATCCAAGAGCACCCAGATTCTCCTCTACCTGTTTTAAACTCTTTACACCAGGTATTGGGATGGTTCCTTTGCAAATGCACCAGTTTATAGCTACCTATAGAACAAAACAAAAACATTTTTAAAAAATGAATATAATCTAAATATTATAGAATAATATACACCTGCGACAATGTTTCCTCCTCTTCCTTGATATATCTTCGAGAGAGTCCACAAGTGGTTTAATCCCAGGCAAAACTTGTGAAAAAAGCAGCTTCCTGTATTACGGTATGACTTCCTTTGAGTGTGTGTCCGTGCGTATGTGTGCGTGTGTGTGTGTGTGTGTGAGAGAGAGAGAGAGAGAGAGTACCGGGGCCCTGACGGGAGAGAAGCATCTGGCTGTGAGTATTTCCCTGTAAGCATTCCAAGGCCCAAGGGACTGTAAGCAATGAGTTTAATGCAAGATCATCACACACATTCTTTTTTGCATTTGCTCATTTCCCATGCTTAGCAATGAAAACTGAACCTGTTTGATAACTCATGTAAGTTCGTGTGTGTGTGCGTGTGTTGTTTTGCGTGGTGTATACCTGAGCAGACTTAGAGGAACACCTTCTTTTGTTAAGTACTTATGAATCCGAATGAGTTGTTTTGGTCCATAGTTACTTACTCCTACAGCTTTCACAAGACCCTGAAATTTGTAAACTCTCATTAATATATTAAATAGATGTATAAATATAAAATGTGTTAAATACATATATATACACACAATATAAATGCTGTCCTCTTGTAGATTCTGCAAGGCCAGCCCACAAAGCCCGCTCTTGAAATGGAGCATAGTTTGCAGTTGACCAGTGTAGCTGTCCGATTCCAAGTGCTCTATGTTCAGTCTCTTCAAAGAACCTCTGTGAATATATATTATATATATATATATATATTTATATATATATATTATATATATATATATACTCTGTGTGCGTGCGATTATATTAAGCAGCTTACTTGCATGCTTGTACCATTTGCCAAGGAGTAACTCTCCATGGAAAGCTGCAAACTTGTGGCAATTACAATATCTTTCCAGACCCTACATTAAGTTGATAAATAGATAGCTGTACACACACACACGCACGCACGCACGCACGCACGCACGTGGGAATTCTTCTATGAATTTTCCAAGTAGCATTTCGCTTCTTCCATTAGCTTGCCTGTTCCATAAGAGTCTGCTGTGTCAAAGAGATTAATGCCTTTGTTAACTGCATAATTAAACACTTGTTGTAGTTGGGTATCCATGGATTTTCATATCCCCATAAAAGCTTATTTCCCCATGCCATGTACCAAATCCATTGGGGAACCTTCATTGGACCCAGCTTTACCTGTGTATGTATATATATGTATTTATATACATATATATAATTACATTCGGTCCATATATATATTTATTATATAGCTAACCTTCTCCCATGGCCATGTTGCAGGAATCTGTAATGGAAGTGCCATTCAAGATGCCAGTGAGTATATGCTTGAATATACTTTTATTGTTTTTACTTTTGTATGGTAACTGATAATTTATATCGTGGAGCATTATATTGAATAATGTTCTTAAAATGTTAAATAAAATGCATTCGTTGTTCAAGGTTTTATTTTTAAACCACAGAGACACGTCGACGGGAACGAATGAGATAAAAATAATTTTTTCTCATTAAAACTTTGAGTAAAGTTTTCTTGTTATAATATAGATACACATATATCATTAATTATAATCTAATTATTGTAACACTCAAAACATAATATTCACTATAACTCAAAACCAAGTTAGATTCACATACGATTCGTTTTTCCACATAGAACTAGCATTTTACGTTTAGTGAATTAACAGTATATTTTTAATTTATGAAGATTTCTAAATGTATAGGAACTGCACATAATTTCATTAAAGTTAAAAATGATTTTTGTTTTCATATTTTATTTCATTGATTTATTTATCTATACTATGATGTAAAATATTTCATATATATAAAGATTACAAAGGAAAAAACTACAATAATAATTTAAGCCAAATACGGCTTATTACTATAATCAAATATCTATATTCCACATAGATTAAATCATTTATTCAAGAACATGTATAGCTATGAACTATTATTATATTGTTAAGTAATATGCCTACACAAAGAGATATATACACATATTATAGAACTAACGCACGTATACACGCACACACACATATATCCATTATAACCATTATTTGAAATGGTTGAATTTTCAAGACTTCAAACGTCATCCAAACTGAGTTATGTCAATGAATGTTGGAATGTCATTATACATATACAATATGGAAGTAACATCCTGTGTATGTGTGCGTGTGCATGTGTGTGTGTGATATCCGATTGATAAAATACACACACACACACACACACACACACACACACACATATATGTGTGTGTGTGTGTGTGTGTGTGTGTGTGTAGTTTATGTAGCATATATCAGTGTTTCATTTTGACTCAATTTATAACTGAGTTTTAATTTGGAAATATAGAATTTAAACAATACTAAACAATAACTTTGTTTTTTTATAAATTATAACCAAAATAAGCAGTTTTTATATAAATTTGCAAATATTATAACTTTGAATGTTAGCAAATTGTTATTTATTTTTCTTTGTGCAATAGACTAAACACACTTCATTACTTGCTCGCGTGCACACACACACTAGAATTGATATATGTATTGTATATAGAATTACATACATTGTACAAAAAGATGGTTAAAGGAAAACTCCTCTTATTATACATACTCGACGTGTAGATCACACATAACACACTCAGAGATAGCATTTCTTATTATCTACATAACATCATATTGACAACACACATATATATATGCAAGTATCTGCCATGGGGTAATAATCTAAACATTTATAAACAATTCAGATTGTGCAGGTATTTATAGTACAAGATGAAATAATTTTAAAATATAATATATTAAATTAATAAAATTCAATTTTAAACTATATATTCATTAAATAAAAAAACAAGGGGTCTTCGGGTGTACTGAACGAAACAAAGGATAAGATTTTTATTTCTCCTCTATATAATGTTACAGGTTATCCATATATACATTAATACATAGATATATACACACACATATATGTATATATCTATATGTATATGTGTATGTGTGTGTGTGTGTGTGTGGTTCAAGGGGGATACATAAGTGTTCATTTTGACTCAACTTATAAAGAGTTATCTTATATATATGAGATAAATGATGAGATATAAATATCTAGAGAAATATAAATGTAGAAATGTTAAATGTTAGTATATTAATAATATATTTTAATTTATTATGTACTCATGTTTTAGCAATTTCTCTTATTGATAAACAATAATATCTGTATAATAAAGATTATATTTATGTAGAGGTGTATAATAAATAGCTAATATAAACATATGTATATTAAAAAAAAAACCTGAATTATAAAATTGCCTATTCTTATAACCACTAAAATGAACACTGTATATACAGTAAGGAGGGGCCAGCAACACAATCGGCATTAAAAATCATATATAGACGTGCGTGGATCCGCGCACGCGCGTGTGTGTGTGCGCATGAACAACACTAACTATTCAATATAATTAGACGTACATATGTACGGTGTGTGTGTATGTGTGTGTGTGTGATGCTTAAACGAGCGTTATAATATGTCGTTGTGTGCACAATCACTTATATACATATGAATGAATTAGTGAATATCCACTTTCAAACAGCTTGTACAAAGGAGTATGATATATAATTCTATGTAATACCACATATTTATTAATTTGAAACTTTATATAAATTTTGACATATTTATTTAGTATCATTTAAATTAAAAAAAAATTGTATTTTTAATTTGTTTTTACTTATATATGACTATATAATTAATGTGAACTGTTGGAATATGCTCGCATTTTTTTTAAATATCATTAATATTTATTAATTAATATTTTATTAAAAGTATAAATTGATGAATATGTGATCTATATTTAGGATTAAAATTGGAAATAAATAAATAAATTGATTACAAATATGGCTTCTAAATGATTATATAAATATTATGTTTAAATAGCATTTAAATCGTTACCACATTTCTAGCAAGCAAAGCGCTGCATTATATATTACATTGCATAATTTCATATAATCTGAAATAATCAATTTAACATTTCAACATACACACATATACATACGTATGTATTACAAAGTACTAATACGCCTCCACTCATGCACGCACATATATACACACATGTTCATATATAAAAATTTCGATACTTAAACTTCGTCAAAAACTGAGTACTACTACTGTAGTATAAACATTAAATTTATATTTATATATGCAATATATATTATATGTAATGTATATACAATTAACTTACCTAATAATTCCATATGTGTTGGTAATACGTACTGTGATTTAAGTATAATCTCCTGAGTATATACCTAAGAAATAACTCTGCACATTCATTATATATTATATTTGTTTTATGTGTGCGTATGTATGTGTATGTATGTATGTACACAATTAAAATCTTCTTGTTTGTTTTACTTATATATATATATATATATCTACGTTAACAGATTTGCATCCTTTAAAAATCAAATGAAAGAGTAGATTTTATTTTATATCAGCTCTTAGAGAATTAAAACATTGTTAATAATTTACGATTTGGATATAAATGAAAGATGCACTTCTGAGTGTCTCTAATTAATTTCTGAAATAATATTTAAAGTAATTCTCAAATGCATTGAATTCAGAATATGCTCAATATTCAAGTATATATATCTAGGCACAAACGTAGCTCTCAACCAGCTATATTTTATATATATATAATATATATATGAAGTACTTAATTTCATATAATCTTGGCAAAATGTACTTCACACCACACAACATGTGCATGTATGAAATTTGAAGACAACTTAAAATTTCCCAAAACAAGTCAATCACTGGCAAATGTAATATAACCAAGAACAGTCATGTTATACATTTATTTTAGATGCAAAAAATGTACGAGCGCGCGCGTGTATGTGTGTGTGTGTGTGTATATATATATATATATATATAGAGAGAGAGAGAGAGAGAGAGAGAGAGAGAGAGAGAGAGAGAGAGTGCGTTTGTTAAATAAGTATATAAAGAGACTACGACGGTTGTTGTCTGTTAACAGAAATATTTGTTACTTGTATCATATATGCATGTTGATAATATATAAAATATATTTCTACATAAATTATAAGATGATTATTAAAATGTATATAATAAAGATTTTAAGTGTATTTATGATTGCTGATCTGGTCATGCAACAGTTTTGAAATGATTTATTCATTATAATATATTTATAATTAGCATTGAAATTTGTTTGTTAAGAGTTCTAATATACATATTGAACTTGTGAAAACTTATTAATGTTCCATTTAAGTCAGCTTATAAATATTTAATTTGTAAATATTCTTATTTTTTTATTAAACATTGACTAATTATATGTATAGAAACTTAACTGTAAATGTGCTAAAAGAAAATTATATATTTATTAATATGTTATAACGTGGATATATTCATACTTTAAGAAGTATTTTAATTGATATATTATAATATATGTATATAGAGTCACCATAGGAATTAGATTAATAATTTACTTTTTAAAATGATAAGGGTTTTCAAATGTTAGCTTGCTTGGTTAATAGTTTGAAATCTGTTTGATCAAAATTTCATAACATAAACATTCACTCTAGTAAAGAATATAGATAATAATAATGTTAAACATATATTTATAATAATACTATTATATAATGGAAAAAAAAAAAACAAATTTAAATGCAAATTTAAATGAATATAAGTTTTGAATGTTATATTATATATAGGTTTTAAATGATTATTATGTATTTTTCTAAGTACAAATTTGTAAGTTCCAAATAAATTACGATCTCTTACACAAACAATTGAAATTTACATAGCCCATATTTCACTCTATATATTCATATAATATGATATATAATAATTATGAAAAGTATATAAATATATTTAATGGAACATCTATTTATTCGTTTCAGAGTACATAGATATACATGTATGGAAGTAATATGGAGATTTTATATATGTGTGTGTGTGTACTTGCGTGTGTGTGTGTGTGTGTGAGAGAGAGAGAGAGAGAGAGAGAGGGGCTTATGCACATAATCTTACAAAATGATTATTATGCAATACATAAGATATATTAAAAACTTGATAGGTTTTAGTGCAATATTAAATTAAAATTTTATCCTGTATTAAGGTTTTTATATGCGTCGTACATTTAAAATTATTATTATTTATTTTGTACATAAGACACACAGAAATATTCTTATGTATATAACTATCACTGGTATAAAATTATTATGAAAGTTAACATAATATACAGTTCTCTTAGTACATTAAAATTTATATAACTAGAATGTCACGTTTAGATTATTATAGAGAAATAGAAATACGAAGAAATAAAAACAGCAGATTTACGAGCTATAGTAAAACAATAAAATTATAGGGAATTCTAAAACTGCCCTTAACCTCTGTAGTTAACAGGGGAATCTCCATCTCCTGAAGCAGGCTGGGCATAAGGTGCATAACCGGGAGGCATACCTGATCGAGGTGGCTGACCATAACCATAGTTACCACCGTAGTTACCAGGGGGTGGGTAGTTCGCTGGACCGTTGGATGCTGTCGAACCGGTGGCCTCTGTCCACCTAATATCAATGAAACAAACATATATATATATGAAGTAAGAGAGAGAGAGAGAGAATGTATATACGAGAAACCAGAAGGGCCCTCGCTATACATTATGTGTTATTTAGATGTACTACTTATGCACTACAGTGTAAAACCCGGACTTAACAGCAGGTGCATATATATTATAATGAAATACAGAGCGCGCGCACACAAACAAACAAATAAACAGAGAGCTCTATGTTATATTTCATACTCATGAATCAATCCATTGCATATTATAGAAATCGAAACATGTATATACACACGATCATACACATTTATTGTGTGTTAGGTTATAACGATAATTATTACTAACCTGGAGGTGTCATAGGCGGTCTATAGACACCATTTCCCTGCCCTGGCGGTGCGTTTCCCGGTACTTGTGCAACTGGCGGCCTATAGCCTGCCGGTGGATAGCCTGCTCAATATATAAAATATGAAAGTAAAACCAGCATATACATATATACAGTTTTTCTTCTTTAATCTATATTGGTCTTACTGTGTGTCTGTGTGTGTGTGAGAGAGAGACAGAGGGAGGGAGATTATCAGCTTATATAGTATTTTCTATTTAGTATCGATAATATGTATACATGCATATACAGAATCATTTACACAGTATGTGTGTGTATATGTATGTGCACACGCGCTTTATACCTGCATTTGGCGCCATGACAGGACGCATGGGTTGCATCATAGGAGCAGGAGAAGATCCGGGCAGGGGCATACCAGGACGAGGTAAAACTGGTACCATGGGTTTAAATCCCTGGAATGCTGCCATATGCTGATGCTCTTTCACTTTCTGGTCGATTATACTTTGTGTCTGCTGTTCCTCGAATTGTTGATAATAAGCTCGCACATTTGCCTATCCACACAAACAACATAATATATCTATGTTGGCCATATACATGTTCGTTCATATGTGTTTATGTATGTGAGTGCGTATAATTCAGTTTGAACTAAACATAATATAGATATACAAAAGTGTGTGTGTGTGTGTGTGTGTGTAAAATGTACCTTGTGCTTGTAACCCGCATTATGCTGTTTCCTCACAGATGGCTGTCCGAAAAAAACAAAATAAACATACTTAAGCATGAATACTGAACAGTATATTATATACAAAAATGTGAGAAAATTCCAATTATGTACTTACAGAGTCGTGTGTGAGATATGTGTCGCAGTAATCGCAGTAGTATCTGATGCAATCAGAACAAACTCTCTCTCTCTCTCTCTGTGCACCGCAATTCCTAAGAACCTAAGCTTACCTTGGCATGGCGCACTCAGAATCAGCTCGTCCGAAGAACCCTAGATAAAGAGCCC
Source organism: Selaginella tamariscina (assembly GCA_003024785.1). Classification (NCBI taxonomy): domain Eukaryota; kingdom Viridiplantae; phylum Streptophyta; class Lycopodiopsida; order Selaginellales; family Selaginellaceae; genus Selaginella; species Selaginella tamariscina. The sequence goes on from PUQB01000406.1 coordinate 37,736, forward strand.
TAAAAACAGATTAAGTCCAGAGTTCAATTCCCTTAAGTTTAGGTCTAAGACCGTAAGACAAGGGTAAAGTAAACAATTCAGTAAAGGAAGGTAAGTACACGCGCACACACACACACTTATACACACATTGTGTCTTTTGCACAAACAAGCATGAACGTATACCTTGAAGTTGGAAACCGCTTAATAACCTCAGGAGTGAGTTTCATGTTAGAAAAATTCCTGCAAGCCAATATGATGTTAAAACCAAGTATACTAACTTGTTTAGTACAAATTAAGCATATGTATGTTTGGTGTGTGCGTGCATGTGTGTGTAAATATTACATAATGCAGGTTCATGAAGTTTCACATAGAGTTATTGGGACCATGTGAAGTTATTATTCTATAGTTAACTATGTACATCTAATTACATATATCTTATATATAATATATTCTCTTAGTCTCCTATAGAATGTTAGAAATCTCACAAATATATATTATTCTCTCATACACTTAATCAGACAGAGATTATCAAGCTCGCCAAACCAAAACCATTTACCAGCTTAAAAGAACACACATATACACACCATTTAAATATATAAGTAAAATTTGCAATATTGGTTCGTGACTACTATATGCATTAATATATAATTTATGTGTGTGAAATTAAATGTAAAATGAATGTACATTTGTTCAAAAAATCTGCAAGATATAAAAATATACATTGTATTAAATAATCATTATTTAGTTATTTTCTTTGGTATTACATCTCTATATAAAGACTATGAAGTATGTGTATGTGAGTGTGGCAATGTCCTGCCCTTTACCCTTACCATTAGCAGCTACCCTTGCTTCTCAGCCTCCACAAGAAGCATTTCATAATAAGCTGTTTTAAATAGGAACTTGCCCATTAGTACATTGGTTGCAGATAAATCTAAAATGATTGTTTCAAACTCCATAAGTATCAATTTGAATTAAAAATAAATAACATGTTTAGTCTAAATTACTATATATAATATAGTAGTAACATACTTATGCAGATATACATACAGATGGATCTTATGGAGTTGTTATTTTATACTTGCATGCAAACAACTGAATATACATATACATTTTATAAATAAATACGTTCTATGTTATAAATTATATTATTTAAATAAATACATATCCTATGCATAACATAACATATATACATGTGTTTTTGTATAAATACTTAACTTACATGTTCTAGATTTAGGATTGATGGGCTAGGATGAATAGATACAATTCTTGATAATTTACTTATAATATTTAAGCTGAGGGAGATTTACCAACCTATAGGACCATGTATAAACATTTTTAAATTGCAATAAACAAATAAATTGATAATTATTAATTGACTCTTCATAGACTCTTATTAATACTTACCATAGCTGTTGCATGTGTATGAGTGTGTGCCATTGGGTATTGTTTGGTTACTAGTGCATGCATTTACGAGTACGTGTGCGCGTGGTTACGGGTATAAAATTAACGGAAAAATTATTTATACCCTTAGATCTACGTATATATCATTAAAATTTTAAATTTACATATATATTCTTTAAAAATCAATTGTAATATTTAATTTTTAAAATAAATATTAAAATATATTTTTAATTCATAATATATGGCAAAGAAAAGTAACTTAATTTAACACTTAATAAACTTAAATAAACTTTAAGTATCAAAAAATTATCATAGTCAAAAAATGAAATATTTTTAAAATTAATTATATTATATTATGATATATATGTTTAACTGGTTATGTTTTGACCTAAATATAATAAAATATAAATTAATTATAAATTTATATTGATTTTAAAAAATGTATTTTAATTTATAATGTTTAAAATTTATAAATTTAGGTATATATGTAAATATGATAAATTGAGTATAAATTTTAAATATATATATATATTATATATATATATATATATATATTATATATATATATATATATATATATATAGACACACACATACACTATCTGGTATTTAAATTTCATTGAGGTCATTGATATAGCAACAATTTATTAAAGAACACACTTGTATATAGGAAACGCTTACTTGTGTATATTGTTCAAATTTATGTACAATGTGTCTATAAGCTGTTAATTTGTTTTATTAATTTTTTGTTTAACTTAACTAATAAAAATTATATGTGTATTCATATATAAAACACATACATACATACATACCTATATATGTATGTGTGTGTGTAAGTATTTGTGTCATATATATACATTTAAATATTCAGAATTTTATAATAAATTAATATATTAATTTAGAACTTAATTATACATATTTTTAAAAAATTGTGAAGAATCACATAATCATATATATTTCTAAATTTACACACATAAATTTATATACATATAAACACATAAATCTTTTAAAACAATTATGTATATCGTACATACTTATTAGGACAAATACATGTACAAAAACATATACATTTCTGAACATATGAAACTATATTATTATAAATAATATTTGCATGGTAAATAATCAGCAAAAAAATTCACCATATATAAGGAAAGACTATAATGTATTAAAGAAATTAGTAATTGTAAATTAAAAAAATAAATAATTTCATATATTAAATTATGAATATGAGAGAAACTTGTGAAATATAATATGAATATATATATATATATATTATAATTATAATAAGAAATATTAATTTCATATATAATTATGAATATGAGAAAACCTGCGAAAGATACATATATACCTATATATGTTTTTAAATTATATGTACTAAGAGTTTAATTTTTAAACAGATTTAAATGCCATAATCATATTTATTTGTAAATAATAGTATAATATATTCTACTTGCTCATTATTATAAATACAATGTAATATATTTTTAAGACAATTACATATATAGTTTTGGAACTTAAGTGCAGACTCTGCCAACCTGCTCACCGCAAAGTCCTGGATTGCCTGCAAAAACTACAGGAAAAACCAAGTAAGAAAAAATTGTAAGTACAGTGGACACACACACACACACTTATACTTAAACGCACATTGTGTATTTTGCACAAACAAGCATGAACATACCTTGAAGCTGGAAATCGCTTCATAACCATACAGCTAGGGATTTCTCCAGTGAAATTGTTGTTAGAAAAATCCTGCAAGCAAATATCATGTTAAAACCAAGTATACTAACTTAGTATAAATCACAATATATATGTTTGGCGTGTGTGTGCACGTGTGTGTGAATACAGCATACTTACGCGTGTTCAAGACCCCGAGTTTCACATAGAGTTATTGGGATTAACCCTGTAAAGTTGTTATTCTGTAGTTGACTGTAAACAACACAGGATTAGAGACTACAACCTATATACATCTAATACATTTTTTGATATATGTTTATATAATATAATGATATAACTTACAGGTTCCTGAGATATGGGATCATCCCAAGGTTGTATGGAAGATAGCCTCCTAGAGAATTGTCATTCAGCCACCTGCAAATAAACATGTTAAAAATCTTGCAAACATACTCTCTCGTGTACTTACAGATAATCCAGCATAAAGAGATTATCAAGCTTAAGCTAACGGTTCCTTCCAGCCCAAAACCATTTACCAGCCTGAAAGAAACACACATACATATACATACACACACACACACACATGTAACATATACATATACACACATTAATTGTTAAGACTTACAATTTGGTGACTCTTTGATTATCCTGATTACACCATATCCCAGTCCACTGGCAGGAAACAGATATTTCGTGTCCCAGCTCTTAAGCATATTGTTAGGATCCAAGGTAATTCTGCTCTTAAAATCGAGTAGAGTATCAGCTGCAATTAAAAATTAATCTAACTGCAGCAGATAAAAGAATTAATGTTAACACATACCATCGGTATCATAGTTATACTGACCATAATCTGCACCTAGTGTCACCAAAGATGTTAGTTTCTGTACTCCACACACACAGTGAATTTTATATATAGATATCGCTCAACTTTGAAATATAGAAATCCCAATCTCCATGCACAGTAGCAGCTAACAATTTACAAAACTGATATATAAAATTCAACAATATGCAAAAATATCATACCCAGAAAACCCCAGAAAAATCCCGCAGTACCCATTAATATACTATTGCACACAGATCATTAAAACCCACAACATGATCCCACAATTCAATTGTACACAGTTAAAAGACACAATATGAATCCCACAAAAATCTATTGCCCACAACATGAAAATTCTATTGTACACAGGCAAAGAGGCTTCAACAACGTAAGGAACTTAAAAATAAATGTGTGTGTGTGTGTGAGAGAGAGAGAGAGAGAGAGAGAAAGAGAGAGAGAGGAATCCCGTACCGCACAGAGCCATGGAGAGCACAATTGAGAGGAGGAAGAAGTAAGAGAGAGCCATCGTTGCAATCCGCTATCTGTGAATGAAACCTAGACAAAAGACCTATCCCAGATCGCCAGCTATTTATAGTACGTAAAATATTTTAAAATGCAATAAATATATAAATATTGAGTCATAGCCTCTCATTTAACACATCGACACGTGTAGTATGCAAGTGTACACCTAATTTGTGCGTGTGTATCAAGGTGGAAAATTAAATGTAAAGATCGTGTATTTAATGTAAATAACAAGGTCAATGTAAATTATATACATTGTAATAAATAATCATTATTTACTTATTTTGTTTGCTAAACATTATTTACTATGAACATCTATCCAATGTATATAAAATCTAAAATAATACTTTCAAACTTCAGTGGTATCAAACTCAATTAATGTTATTAAGATCTTATAATTTGATTAAAAATAAATATTCATAGGAACGTGCACCCTCGTATTCATAAGAATAATAATTCTATTGACAATATCAATATTCAGTAACTATATAAAAAATAAATTTAAATTATTTTATCACGTATACATGTGGTGTATATGCATACATAAAATTAAATTTCATTAAAATCTTAGTGTGAAATTACATGCAGAAGATAGCTACACAGTGAAGTTGTTACGTTGTTACACATATACATATATACTTTTTACTTATGTTATCTAAATAAATACATATCCTATGTTACGAATAATATTATTTACTTTTTTGGATGCTCAAACTTTAACGAAGATCGTACGTAACCGTTCGTTGCGATAATTGTTTGTTCAATAGTCTATATATATATATATACATGTATTTTGTGTATAAGTGTGTAACTTACGAGTCATGCACATAAATTGCAATAAACAAATAAATTAATAATTATATTTTCTTAGTAGACTCTTATTTAATACATGCGCGTGTGTATGAGTGTTGCCATTGGGTCGTTGTTTTCTAGTGCATGCATTTGTGAATACGTGTGCGTGTGTTATCAAGGTGTAAAATATAAAATTAATCTGCTTTATATTTATTAAGGTGGTTGATATAGCAACAATTTATTAATGTGATGAATATTAATTGTTATTCTTAACTCGTTAATAAGAACACACCTATATAAAATACTCACGCGTGTATATGTGAGTGGGTGTTCACGTTGTGAAAACATATTTAAGATCCTTGATTAGGGTTTGGGAATTTAAAATTAGGGCTTGAGTGCAGGAGCAAGCAATGGCGTCGTCGAGTAGGAGGGGAGGCGGAGGCAGGAATATGGCGGTGGGACTACGGCCCGTCTCAGAGGCCGATCGAATCAGTGGATCGTTTGGAGCAATTTCGCCATGGCAGCGCACAGGGTAAGCCCTAGAGAGTGAATGCGGTAGATGAGCTCTGCAGTTTATATAAGCCCATAGTGTATGTGTATGTATATATATGTACGAATGCTCATTTAGAACTTAAAGGTTGTATTTTTTTTATTATAATTGAGATAGAGATTGCATTTTGTATATTCGTAGTCATTATGAAATTACTCGCATACATATTATACATATTATTCATAGCTAATGAACTGTGAAACTGCCCATTTAACTATGCGCCTACTTGTGAGAATGTTTAAGATATCTAAGTTGGCTATTGTTGTTTTTCGGTAGAAATGACTTTCGAAGCGGGCTTGAGCAATCACGATCGTGCAGTTGTGCACACTTTCTGCAAGAAAATGGGCTTCAGATCCAAGAGCCATGGGTAACTTTACAAATATGTCTGTGTGTGTGTCTTTGCACAAATTGCTAGATTTAAGTAATGGGCGCGTGCATTGTGTATGTATATACTATATATATGCCTAATATACTTCATTCATATGTTTGTATATGTACTTATATAATCCATTAAACGTAAGTATTAACGCTCCTGTTCTATCATAAATTATACGAGATAGTATCAGTCCTGATATATTTTATACAGGTTTGGTGAAGGGCGGCGTGTGACCGTATATAAAACCCGAAATCGTCAAACGAAAGCTCATCACGAGCAGTACCAATATCGTTCTCTCCAGAAACCAAACAGGCGCTTATTGAAATATTCTCAAGTTTCCCTCCCACAGATGATGAAGGAAAGATGGCTGTCGATGAAGTAAGTAATGTGTGCGTAATGGTTTTAGACAGTGTTTAAGAATAGTATAGCTAGTGGTTTGTTTATACTTCTTTGTTTATGCTTTAAGCCTTCATCAATCTCTATTGATCCACGCACACGGAGGAGAAGCCTAAATGCTTGTTTATGACAAGGCATGAAATATCAAAGCAGGTGGAACTTTTGTCTAAACGAAGGCAAACCATGTCAAGCTTAAAGCTGGTAAACTTCATTGACTCTTCATATACTCAATCGATACATACATATTTTACATATGTATATACACATACACGCGCAAACACACATATATGCATGTGTATAGCACACACACCACACACACACACACACACACACACACACATATAATAATATATATAATATATATATATATTATATATATATATATTTATATATATATATAACATCCTGATTACCTTGGCGCCGCAGATTGATCAGGCTAGAGAAAAGCTTCCTATAACCAAATTTCAAAATGCTGTGACCTCAACCGTAGGTCAAAATCAGGTACACATTCCATACAGTCACATACATATACTTCTTAGTTCGTGTGTGTGTGTTGTTCTAATTCTCGTAAATCTTGTATCTTTTGGCCAGAGCAGGTTGTGATTATTGCGGGTGAGACTGGCTGTGGAAAATCAACACAAGTAAGTTGTGTGTGTGTGTGTATTGGTAAATAAAGCGCTTATATGGCTTACTGATATGTGTCTTGGCAGGTCCCTCAGTTTTTACTTGATTACATGTGGTCTCAAAGTAAACCCTGCAGAGTCATTTGTACACAACCTCGTAGAATTTCTGCTACTTCAGGTTTAATATTATTTCCATTACGTCATAATTATTATACATTATTTATATAACTTAATGAATATTGCTCTGCAGTTGCCGACCGTGTTGCTTCCGAACGTGGAGAGTCTATCGGTGAAACTGTCGGCTATCAGGTATGCATCTGTGTAGTTTGTATGTATGTGCGTGTGTATATTCATTTCTATCACTATGCGCATGCATATGCACATATAAGTGAGCCGTTGTGTATATTGTGATATCCATTTTTGCCATAAGTGTGGTCAAAGTAGATAAAATGATCATAATAGTACGATGGCAAGTATAAGAACAGCGTATAATATATATATATATATATATATATATATATATATTAATATATATATAATATATATGAAGTATAAGTTATATATTACATAAATTTAATTTTTTATGGGCAGATACGCTTGGAAAACAAAGGTGGTTCTCACAGTTCATTAATGTTTTGTACAAATGGAGTTTTACTCCGTAAATTGGTGATGGCAAAAGAATTTGGAGTCCATGCAACGCATATAATTGTGGTACGTATGGTTTTTACATACACACAAAACTCACACACACACATACACAGAGGCGCGCGTATGCATATGTTCGTATTTAGATATGTAAATAGCCTCTCGATTTCTGTAGGACGAAATTCATGAACGAGATTGTAATGCGGACTTCCTACTTATCATTCTAAAGTGAGTTGTGGTATGTAAGTAGTTTTTGTTGAAGTCTTTTCTTACACTTGCTTTTCTGCAGGGACCTTCTGCTACTTCAACCCGACCTTCGTGTGGTAACTCTCTCTCTCTCTCTCTCTCTCGTGCATTGCAAGATATATTATTTACTGCTTCTGATTATATATGCTTTTATGGTGCTTTCAGGTGCTAATGAGTGCAACACTCGATGCAGAGCTGTTCTCCAAGTATTTCAATAATTGTCCTATTTTGAAAATACCCGGTTTCACTCATCCAGTAAGTGTATACATACGACTATGGGGGGCAGCAGTCAAATACACACTATTTATGCATATATAGTAATTAACTTATATTTGGTACATTATACTTAAATTTTTATCAATCTATATTCACTAATGATTAATTGTATTTCCAGGTAAAAACATATTATCTAGAGGATGTTCTTACATTGACCAATTCTGACAAGAAAAATTCGGACAGTCTAGTCAACGCTGACGAGATGGAGATAGATCCGGAAGCTGAAGAGGCTGACCTCGTGGCAAGATATCATAAGTCTGCTGACCAGGAAGAAGTTGACATTCTTCTCATTGAACGTCTTCTTCAAAGCATCTGTATTTCTGCAAAAGGTACTATCGAGGTTGTATTTGATATTATCTCTCTACATCCTATACAGAGCAGTGTGTGCGTGTATTAAGTCACTTCCAAGTTATTTGATATTGTATGTTCGTTTATAGATGAGTTATTTCTAAGTAATATTGCCAATATCATCATAGAACGCGCATATGTGTGTTTGCAATAGCTTAAATACATAGGAATATAGCTGAGACATAATTAGCTAGATTCATAAGCGATATAGATGGTTTTAATGCGTACACTGCGATGATTGGACGTATGGTACATATATCCACATATATATCACGTGCTGTGCGAGTGAATTCTATATATACAATATGCATGTAATATTGAACAACCTGGAATGCATATATTCTATGGGTGCATTTAAACACGGTATCTATATGTGTTATGTATACCTACACAGTGCACATATATATACATGTACAAACATAACGCATACACAGTGCACACACATATACATGTACAAACTAATGCATTATAATATGCAGATTGGGGCTGTTTTAGTATTTTTACCGGGATGGGAAGACATAACACGGTGCAGGGAGCGATTGCTATCTTCGTATATATTTGGAGAACATACCAAGTATCTAATATTGCCATTACATTCTATGATTCCTATGAGCGAACAGAAGAAGATTTTTCAAACGCCACCTAATGGAGTCAGAAAGATCGTATTAGCAACAAATATTGCAGAAACTGCGATTACCATTGATGATGTCGTTTATGTTATCGACTCCGGGAAAATGAAGGTAGGTGTGTGTGTGTGTTCATAGGTTGGTGTGTTGACGTGAATACCGTGTATGTTTATGTAACGTATTGTGGCCACACTGCTTGCTAGCTTTAAGACGTCCCTTGTTTCTTTATATTTATTGCTTATTGTATGCTGATACAATAACGATACTGTTGCTATAATATACATGTATGTGCTATAATAAGCAATAAAGGCTCCTCTTTGTATTGTTATAGGAGAAGAGCTACGATCCATATACGAATGTATCTACCTTTCAAACTGCATGGATATCTAAAGCAAGTGCAAGGCAGAGAGAAGGAAGAGCAGGACGCACGCAAGTAAGTTTATGTACTTATGCTACTAGTAATTAGATGATGAATTTTGTTGTATAACTTGTATTATAGATACCTTTTTCATACTGTTATAACTTTATCCTATGAATTCTTTAACACAGAATATTAAATGTAATAGCGTATACTGAAAAAAATTTATTTTAATTCAGCCTGGAGTTTGTTACCATCTGTTTTCAAAAGCTCGTGCTGCTTCGCTTGCCGAATTCCAACTTCCTGAAATGAAACGTACACCTCTAGAAGAAGTGTTTTGAAGGTAATCTCTCTCTCTAGAGACCACAGTATACTGTTAAAAACGTGTATGCATGTTTTGCGTTTGTGCAGGTAAAATTACTACAGCCAAAAGGAGACGTAAGAGAATTTCTATCCAAAGCATTAGATCCTCCACTAGAGATATCAATACAAAACGCAATGATCCTGCTCAAAGAGATTGGTGCATTGACCCCCAACCTCGAACTCAGGTACATTAAAATATTTCAATATCACACACACACACACACACAAATGTATATACAGTGCAATACATATTCTATACATAATATATGAAAAATACATTCAATACACATGTATTTGTATATCGACTTGCATATGATACTATTTTGATGTGTTATACTAAAGTTATATATACATGATTTTGTGTTTAGTGAGCTTGGAAGACAACTTGGTTCACTCCCCGTTCATCCGTCAACAAGTAAAATGCTCCTTTTGGCTATACTCCTAAACTGCCTCGACCCTGCCTTAACTATCGCTGTTGCTGCTGATTATAGAGAACCTTTTGTACTTCCAATTACAGTGGATCAGAAAAAACAGGTAAGCTATCTTGTTAAACATTGAAATGTATTATATTATAAACATGGATATGTATGTAGATCTTTGTATATATATAGCAATGGTCTATATAAACATACATATATAGATACATTTATATGAATTATACGATATCCGCACATCATCCGTTTACTGTAGATTTTTATATGTATATTTAGCCCAACATATTCTGCGTGCGTGCATGCGTGCGTGTTTTCCTCTGAAATGACTCTAATGAAATATTTGAGTGTGTATATAGTGTTTATTGTTTCTCTTCTTTGTACATTATTTCCATATGATGTCAGTATCGTATTTATTTTACTATTTAATGTAGTGAAATTGAGAAAAAGCTAATCAATAAGTAGCCAAATTCCCTATATATTAGAAGTAATATTTGTATGATATTTTTGTATAACGTATTTGAACATGCAATGGATAAGTTGTTCATGTAATTATCCTTGAGTATAGCAAATGTGAACGAAGATGTATGTCTGCGTGTGTTTACACAATTGAACACTTTAAATGTAAAGTACTTAGCTCATAATTTATTAAGGACCATATTATATAAATAGTTAAATATTGCTTTTTCTTTGCAATAAGCACACATTTATAATAACAAAGTAAATTATTGTTGTAGGAAATACTAATATGTTTTTTTAACAGGCTCTTGCAGCTAAAGCCGAGCTTGCATCAACATACGGAGGGTACAGTGACCAGTTAGCAATAGTTGCTGCATTTGAGGGATGGGAGAATGCACGCAAATCTGGGCAAGAAAACAGGTTCTGCTCCAAGTACTTCTTATCATCAGGTGTCATATTCATGCTCAATGGGATGAGAAAACAGGTACAATACATCATACATAAAACATATCTTTATAGATAACTTATAAGCATGTTAGATGTGTATATCAATAAAGCACTCAACAGACATACAGAGGTATTTAGTGTAGGAAGTATATTTCTGTGTGGTGTCACACACGCGTACACAAATACATGTATGCACGATAAGTTTCTCTGAAATATATTTTCTTTGTTTGATATTATATAACTATTGTTATGTATGATTTTGTTATGCTCTGGGGGTGTCAGATTATCCACGTTCACATCTCTCTCTCTCTCTCTCTCTATGCGTGTATTACACATTATATAAAAGTATTCTTGAGATTTCTAGATACTTCCAACATAGTGCCGATTAGTTTTTCCAGTATTATCTGGTTCTAACTTTTCTTTCGTTCCTCTAAACAGCTACTTAATGAGCTTATTAAGAAGGGTTTTGTGCCACGCGAACATCATCCATGCAGTTTAAACTCTAAAGATCATGGCATTGTCCGAGCTATTATAGCTGCGTGTGTGTATCCCATGGTTGGAAAGATATCCCTCTTTCCAATGGACAAAAGTCCGTTGTTGAAATCGCCAAAGGGGAGAAAGTACGTGTTCATCCCCATTCTACCAACTTCCGCCTCATTACACAAAGACAGGTGTGTGTAATATACACGTTATATATTGGTAGTATTGATTTAACTAGTAATGTTCTTTACATTAGTATCACTCTGTTTTAAACACACACACACACACACAAACATATGCTACTGTTGCAGGAGCAAAGTATATATGATCAACATCTACTTGTTTTCGACGAAATTACTCGTGGGGAGTCTCAAGTTTCTATCAGGAATAGCACACTTATTAAACCACACCCAATTCTGTTTGTCTGTACGGAGCTTGCTGTTGCTCCACTTGAGGAACCTTCAGATAGTGTAAGCTTACATACTGTATGCCTATATTATATCATATATGATACACACATACAGATTTGATATATAAGAGAGAGAGAGAGAGAGAGGGAGAGAGAGTTATACTGTTGTTCTTAGGACGAAGATGAAATTGACGAGGATATGGGTGGTGGTTCTAAGAAAACAAGGTTAATGGAGGTCCCTGAAGAGAATATTGTCATGGTTGTTGATAGATGGCTCAAATACCGAGCAACTTCCGTCGAGGCCGCACAGGTATTTATAGTTTTTACATGTGCATATACGGAATATTAGTTGTGTTCGTACATTTAGTTTATAAGTATACACACACACAGAGTATGGCACTTAGAAAGTTTATACAGGTTTATTGCTTGCGGGACAGGCTTTTGGCTGCTTTGTTCTTCAAGGTATGTTCGCAATATAATATGTACTATTTATGAGGTACATTATTGAATACAACTGTTCATAATTAATCTTTTGATCAATCTTTCAGGTGAGACACCCCACAAGTAGTTTACCGGATATGCTTGCTGCCTCAGTATATGCCCTCGCATGCATTCTCTCATATGAAGGTGCATTAGATGTCCAAGGGAAATCTAGATCTGAAGGTGGTTTTCATTGTAACTCTAACGCACGGCCTTCCCCTCAGGTACGTACGTGTGTTTTCGATGTATGCATATGCGTCCTTTATACATAGAGACCTGTATCATGTAGAGCATCTACATTAACATGTAGGCACAATATATATTTACACACACACACACACACACACACACATGTATGCATATACAGATACATAGATACATTGTTATTAAAATATTGTTAATGTGATTTTTTTTGTTAATGGCTTAGGAGGATAACCGGAGTAGTTTTGCTAACGGGAGTCGGCATTATAACCAACGGAGACAAGCATATTTTCTTCTAGTTCCAAGTATATACCCCAGGACCAACAATATAAGTCTTCTACAAGCAATACCACTCTCAAGTACGTTCCCCGTGACAGGCAAGCAAACTAATCAAACTAACGATTGTATGTTTGTAAAGTTACTTAACCAACAAACTGCACACTTTTTTTTTCCCTTTTTAGTATTAGGTTCTTATTATATCATAAAATTTTTAGAAGTCTAGATATGTAAGGGACAATGTGTATAAATTACGTACATTAGTGTGTGTGTGTGTGTGTTAAATAATAGGTATTATACAAATAGACTCGCACATGCGAGCACAAATGCTCTCTCTCTCGTGGATTCAAATTAGACACCATTCAAAACCATAACTACATATTATATATATATATACACACACTGTATGTACTAGATGGGCCGAGCATGTTAAGGTGTGTGTGTGTGTGTGTGTGTACATTATACACGTATGTTGCAGTCGAATATATATGTACTTATAGATTGCATATGAATGTTGTTGTGCAATTTTATAGTTACACTACAGATACAGCTATGTATATTACCTGTGCGTACTGTAATACATCTCTCTCTCTCTCACACACACACACCTCTCACATACACACGCACGCATGCAACACATATAAGAAAATCAAAAACACGCAGACAGATCTTAAGGAGTAGAACCATTGCAAAACTCATGCTTATCAGGGCGACTGGGGAATATTCTAAAATGCCATAGATGACCCGTAACAGCCTCCTCAACGAGGTTCTCCATGCACAGAAACTCCGTACTATATGCCCTCTCCACGGGCCTCTCCACGTCGTGTACGAACACGTCCGTACCGTTGGGGGCGTTTGTACGGCTCCTCGCCATGACGGACGCGCTGTATATAGCCGACATCCTGCCAGGCGCCTCTGGGAAGTAGCCACGTGGCGCGTCCACCATGATTACATCCCACTCCGTGTGGATTATCTCGTTAGCCACACCGTTTAGTGCTAACTTGCATTCCGAGAGTAGTAGATTCTGCACCGCAGTGCATTTTCCTGTTCATAGCTCAGTATGAGATCTGTATATATGTACGTATACACATATAGATCTACGCGCGTGCGTGTGTGTACTTACCTTTGCGATTCTCTCTTGCATGTTCAAGGAGCTGCTCGGACTCGGTCAACACGGTGGTATACTCGACCAGATAGGCCTCCAGATCCGGGTGCTGCTCGTTCACCTGCCGTATCCAATCGTCGCTCTCCTCGAGGAAGACCGTCCTCCCCCCGTAATTCAGCATCTTCCACATGAGGCTGTCGTAGCCGAGCCCGAACACGAGCATGTTGCAGGGGCCGCGCCCCGACAGTACCCTGGCGGTAAGCATTATCTCGTCCTTTGTCTGCTGTGGTGTCTTGTCGCTGGACGCGTAGTGTACCAGTGCATGTACCATCTCTTGGGGCGCACGGTTCCGCACAGGCGGCATCAGTACTGGAGCAGCCGCCACCGGGGACTGAGGACAATGCTGTCTCTTATGAGGGGAACAGCAGGCACACCGCTACGGCGATGACTGATGCAGCCAACTTCCATGTGACAGACGGAGGCCTGAATTTCTGGGCCGGTGCTGGGAAGAGCGCCATTGTTCCCCTACTTGAATAGACCAGATCTCATGTGTGTGTATACATATTGGCGAAGCAGAGGAGGAGTAGACAGTACCGTTCCCCTTCTGGTGGTATCCAGAATATCCTTTTTGGCATTTTCTGTGGACCCATATTAGCTGGGGCTACTAGAAGCTAGTTACCTAACTTGACAATTCCCTCTCAACTGACACTTCACCAGCAACACTAATTAAAATTTCAAAAAATTTAAAAAGCTAACCCTAATTACTAGAAACGGACAATTTGATATATGTTGACAAGGTCTAGATTAAATGCTGTTGAAAGGGTCCTGGAGGATATTCTAGGGATATATTCTGACGGATTGTGCGGGATATTCTGCGGGTCGCGTGTGACGGCGGTCAAGAACCGGTAGCGGTAAGCGGCCTGGATTTTACGTGGCGGAATCAACGCAGCGGCTAGGGCACGGTGTGTTCTTCCTCCTAGGGTTTCAATCTTTAGGCGCTCTGCGGAAATCTTTCAGGCTCCTCGAGGTATACTCGCGTCGCGCGTAGATCTGTTGCTTCTTTTTTATTTGGTGCTTTGTGTAGACTTTTTCTTTTATTTTCCCTTCTCCCGCTTGATTTTCATGTGCTTTTCTTTAATTTTTGATGTGAAAATCGTGTTTTGATGTGTGGAAATGGTTTTGTAAAAATTTGACTTTTTCTTTGTTTTCGGTGTCAAAATTGTGTTTTTTTGTGTAAATCGTGATTCCGATGTAGAAATTGTCATGATTTTGATGAGGGAATGATGTTATGTAGGGGAAGAAAAGATGTCGGGTCAGGCGCTGAGGAAACCGGTGTTTATCAAGGTGGACCAGCTGCGTCCAGGTACTTCGGGCATAACTTGGTGGTGAAGGTGGTTAGCTCCAAGATGGTCCTCAGGAAAGCCCGACCAGATGGCCAGAATGTTCGTCAAGTGCGAATTGCTGAATGCGTTGTTGGTGACGACACTGGTGTTATTGTTTTCACCGCAAGAAACGAGCAAGGTAAGCATGAGATCATCATCATATTATAGACCCAAACCATATATGTATTTATAGTTGTATTATATGGAAGAAAAAGAAAAACTAAAATTAGAATTCATACAACTTTAAACTTATATATATATAATATGAAAGTGGATACGGCTTCTGTATCCTGATAGATAACTGGTATTATATTCGTCTGAGCTTAGAACATATTGTACAGTATATGTAGCTCCTAGGGTTTTTTTGCATAATATTTTAGATTTTTCTCAGAAACCCGTGTGTATACTTTGTTTAACTTGTTTGCATGACTTGTAGTTTAACATTAAATAAATAGATGAATAAACGAGTTACTACATTTGGGTATATATGTTAAATTGTTTGCAGGATCAATTAAGTAAATAGGTGAATACAGTATTAGACACATAGATGTACCATCTAGTTTACTTATATAATCTGCTAGTTTATTAAGTACTGCGTGTTTGCTAATTTGTTTGCACTTATTAAGTGTTATAGATATAGTTTTGTACACATGGTGACGAGTAGCTTAGCATTATAGATGAAGGAGTGCATTCAATATCTGTAGGTTGAGTATACTAATTGTGGATTGCTATAATACTTCCTCAAGTACAACTTGTCTATTATATTTGTTAACTTCCCATATATAGGCGTTATAATAGTTTTGGGTGCTTCTATTTATATATTGACACCTTTGTAGTTGTTAACACTAGGGTATCTAATATATTGTGTTTGTACTGGGTCCTTCCATGAATAAATTAGTTCATACAAAGAAGCCAAGCTATACATTGTTCTCATTAGAATTAACGTATCTGCTGAACTTAGCGTAAGTACATAAGCATATATATAACTAGTTTGCATAATCTCTCTCCACACACACACACGAGTGTGTATGCAGTGGATATAATGAAACCTGGGATGGCCGTGAACCTCCGTAACGCGAAGATCGACATGTTCAAGGGGTCAATGCGGTTAGCGGTGGACAAATGGGGTAGAGTAGAGCCGTCAGGGGAGCCCGCAAACTTCACGGTCAAAGAGGACAACAACCTGTCTGCGGTAGAGTACGAGCTGGTCAACGTGGTTGACGAGTAGCGGGGGAATATTCCTTCGATCGAGCACAGGAGTTTAGAGAAAAAACAAAAAAGCATCGACGAGGTACTTTGTTGTGATAGAATGTGATGGGAGAATCCGTACAGATACGTGTTTGAGTGAGGCGAGTACGGCTTGAGAAGATTTATTATGTTTTTTTTTTCCCTTTTTTTTTCTTTTTTTTTTGTTTTTTGTTTTCCCCTTTTATTAGTTTGCATATTTGTCTTAATATAAGTTACAATAGCTTTTAGTTTCTATGAACTGAACTGCGTATGTTGGCATCAGCATTATGTATGAATATTTTAATACTTAAAACCATTTAATTATCCCACACACACAAAAGGAAATATAGATAGATTAAAATAAGGTAAAGCCTTACTTACCATAGATTAAAATAAAATTGGAAGGACTTGATTTAACTATTAAAACTAGAAATATTAAAATTTATAAATTTATATTTTAAACTTAAAATAAAAAATAATATTGTTATTACTTTAATTTCTTTTATAAGTACTTTTTTCTTAATATTTCTCTAATGATATATATTCAAATCACTAAGGCATATTTAAGTTGTAAATTATAAAGATTTTTTAAAAATATATAAGTATTTATTTATAATATATTATATTCAACTTGGGATTTTTGAATTACAAATGCTTATTCATATGAGACATTTATTAAATTGTTATAATGAACATAATGTATTAGCATTTTATAATGAGATTATGTGTTTGGGCATTATCTTAAACACATATCTAAAACATAAAAGAAAAAAAACCATTTGTAAATCTTATGAACATTATAAAATGTATAATCCTTATGAAATATACATTAATTTAAGAGTAAAGATTTTAATCTTATTTAAGAAAGTGTAAGTTTTTAATATGTCATTCAAAACAAAAATCATAAATTAATGCGACGGTTCTGTTTTAATTTTTTTTGAACAATGTTATTATATATAAATATATTAATATATAAATATTCATATATTAATACGATATAAGTAAAATAATGGTTAATTAAATGTACTAGTGAGCCAAGTTTTAATATAATTTTAAAATGTATTTACAAAGTAAATTTTAATTCATACTTAATTGGGAAATTTAAAAAGAATTTTAAAACTAGTTATGAAGTTTATGTAACTTAAAGGTATGTTTTAATTAAATAGTTTTAATATTATTTGAATTATAAATTTTATTTGTAAAATTCTAAGTTTTGTTTAAAAATAAAATTTAAAAGTATCAAATTTGATTTAAGAAATAATAATATTAAAAATAACCTATGTATAAAATAACACGAATATTAATGATATATTATCATCCGAGAGTATATCCTAAATGAATGATTTACATTCTTAATAATTTATAAGATGGACATATTTTAATTTTCTTATAAAAGAAAATTTTAAATAAAATTTCAAGTTGAAATAATTAAGCATTATCAAAGTTTAAAATCCTTTTCTAAAATAATATATTTGATTTAAATATGAAATAATTAAAATCAAATTAGGATATGTTATGTTCAACCTATGTATCTCGTATATACACAAATGTACCCTTAATATTTTCACCATCCCACAACCAGAACTTTCATTCACATGCAATTCACATAATATACAAATAAAATATACAAAAATATACAAAATATAGATCTAGTCTATACATGTCACAATTCTTACAATGCTATTGTTCTTATGTGTGTACAACGTGTGTGTGAATTATTTAGACTTCTTGTCATCCACATTTAGTTCGTTTACATGTTTCGTTAAACCTACGTGTGTGTGCTTGTAAGTCTTTCTCCCAGTGGGATACATAAACACATCCAATGCACTTATACATTGAATAATGATGTGTTTCTTTGTGTTTACAAAGGTGTATATATATACATACATACACACATAGCAGTAATAGCTTAATACTTGGTTCATGTGCATCATTTTCTTGTTTTAAAGACGAGACTTATTTGAAGACAAAACTATATATATATATATATATATTATATATATATATATATAATATATATATATAATATATATTCAGACTAAGAATTTAGTTGGTCATGTGAGTCACCTCTTAATATATTGTTTAAATAGAATATATATATGTGTGTGTGTTATTACGGGTTAGAGAGGCTGTTTAACTATTCAGATTAGTCAACCATATATAGTTTAAAATGAAAAAAAAAATAGATTACATATGTAAAAATACTTATTTTTATAATTTATTTTAAAATTTATTATTTAGTATATTATATTGCTAACGAAGGTCTTGTCGAAATGCACGTTTCAAAAGGCAAAGGTTAAGGCTTGTCTCTATCCTTCTCCTCCACGTCAAGCTAGGTGTAACACTCATAACCAAGCAAGGCACATCCATGTCCTTGTTTAACTATAGGATCTTGTTGACATGTTCACATTACTTGATTCTTGAGGTTCACTAAGGAGTTCTATAATTGGCATTTAGGAGCCACATTTTTGGCACTTAGTACAACTCTTGAATCTAAGGGGCTATGACATGATAGCCCACATCGTGAAAGGCAGTGTCACATAGAGATGCAACATTGGGCTAGATGTCACATAATACAATGCCTGAGGCACGCCCTTTGGGGTTGTGTCATAGGTTTGTCACAAAGGGGTTGGATACTCTAGCAAAAAGGCATGTTTATGCTTGAACCTTGGGCATCTACTCAAGGGAGGTTAGGTCTCATAACTAGGTGTGCTTTGACACACTTGGTTAGGAGAGTGGTCTCCTTGGAATCTAGGGGTTGAACCACCTTCTTTCGTAAAGCACTTGCAAGGTCATGTACTTAGGGTTATCCAAACCTAGCCTTAGAGAGTTTGTTTAGTAGAACACTCGTGTCTTCACTAAGTACTAGCCCTAGGTCTAAGGATAACTTGACCACTCAAACCTTCAAGGGTTAGTCGTGGTTTAGAGTACCCCTTGTCGCCTTAAAGGAGTTGTACGCCCGAATGAGGG
Organism: Selaginella tamariscina; assembly: GCA_003024785.1. Lineage (NCBI taxonomy): Eukaryota > Viridiplantae > Streptophyta > Lycopodiopsida > Selaginellales > Selaginellaceae > Selaginella > Selaginella tamariscina. The sequence continues at coordinate 57,594 of PUQB01000406.1, forward strand.
TGATTTTCAAGGGGTAAGTGATGATGCCTTAGCTTTGTCACGGGGGTATATGTGTAAAATACATTTCCTTAATAAAGTTAGGGCATGAGCATGTCTAGGTCTACTAGGAAAGGATCCTAAAGTTTAGTCGGGTTATCCTCTAGGGTTCGAGGGATTGATCATTCTAAGGGACTTAAGGTAGGACTCTAAGTTGTCTTTTTAATTAAGCATCTGAGTTAAACTTTTGGGGTCGTCTTGGAAGACTTAGCGTTGCTCACACATAAAATTGACGCTGGAAGGCCACGTGTTGCTACATGTTAACCCTCCAGGTTAAAATTTTGACAATTGGTATCAGAGCTTATTCTCTACAGTCAGTATGACTGCCTAAAGTGTGGTGTGTTTTAGGGTTTAGTAAGTTTTTAGATTCTTGAAGTACTCTATCACTTTCAATTAACGTCTGAATTTTGCGTGAAGAGTTGGTCCTAATATTTAGAATACACCTACTTCATAAGTGGGTGTGGGTTATAAAAGATAACACTTGAAAGTTAACTTCCAAGTTGTATGCCAGGTTATTTTACTTTATGGTTGTTTAGGTTACTTTACTATATACTTTTACAAGACAATGTCATGGCATGTTAGTTTGTTTTGGCTTACAAACTAAGTCTTGTGAGGTGGGTCTTGTGATATCCTAAGTTTACACATTATTGAATTTTTCTTTTTCTTTAAAGATGTTTGAATTTGAGATAATACATGATTTAGAAACAGACAGTGTCTATTAAGTTTTGGCTTAGGTCAAGATTCATTATCGGGTCCAACAATAGTGTTTAAACAAGGAAAGACTTATGTTCAAATGTGCGTCTTTGACTTTGGAAGAAGGGCATATTCAAGCATAAGAGTGAACACCACATTTTGACAGAAATTGTAGAATGAACTCTCATTATAGTGCATGTTTTCGTAGACCATAATTACGAACACAGCCGGATCCCGGCCGTGTTCACCGTGTTTCACGAACACGGCCATGGGTCGTGTTCCTACGGCCGTGTTTGTGAACAGTGTGTCATGTTATGAACGGGCCGTGATCTCAGCGACCATGGCCGAGATCATGGCCCGTGTTCGTAACATAAACACTATTTAGAATATTCTTAGCTGAATATACTTGTAGAATATTCTTTTTAGGGTGCACGGTATCACACAGGAACGGCAGCAGCAATCCAAGACACAACAAGCATGCGTAGCAATCCAACACTGTGAAAGCATCCTTCTTCGCGACAGTGATAATTTTGTATATATAATCATGTACATTTGCATATATATGTATGAGAATACTTATAAACACACACACATATATATTTATATAAAATTTAAACTACAACATGTAAAAACGTGGAGTTTTAGATAATATGTACAACATATCCAAATATTATATTCTTATATAAGCTAGACACGTATATGATGTATTTTATTTTATTTTATTTCTTTTTTGAAGAATGCAGCATATTTATAAGAGAGGTTTTGGCAACCAGCTTATATATGATAAAAAAACACATTTTTAAGGTTAGTATACATAATTTGGCATGTATATGTTTCTTTAAATACATATTATTTCTTTGAGTTTTATATTTATTAATTAATTAAGGTTTATTTTATTATGGTTAATATAAAAGTGATTGTGTGCGAGATAGAATATTCATTAATATTCACTAGAATATTCGTGAGCCATCGTGAGCCGTGATCGTGTTCCGTGGTCATGTTCTTGGAATCTGAGGCTCGTGTTCGTGTTCCATGTTCGTGTTCGTAACTATGAAGCAGACTATGGTGATGAACTTACAATACAACGAAATGTTAGATATTAACATATGATGACTATGTTAAGTAGTTGATTCAAAGATCCAATGTAATCAAAGTATTGTTTGATGTTCATAATATTTTGATGATACTAACTACAAGTAACAATAGGCGGAATAGTTTACTAAGTTCAAGTTACCTAGTTTGAACATGTGCAACTTGAAACCTTAGTTAGTTGTAAGCGTGCACTCTATATTCAAGTTAGCTAACTTGACTAACTTGATTATGAAGTTGTCTTATATGAGATCATGAGAAAGACTTGGGTAATAACTTTAAGGATTTCATTTTCTTATCGATCTAATTTTGAGGTAGATGGCATGATCTACCAAAAAGAGTAATGTTAGAAACATATGTTTACATTTTTAGTTTACTGAGTAATGAAGGACTTGCATAGTGAAGGCGTTCGAAGTGAAATTTATAATGTTGTTTACAATGTGGGGATAAGCTCTTGAACAAGGGTGATTCCTTTGTTAAAAAGAGCATGATTTGGGATTCTCCACTTTGTTTATTGACTAAGTAAGGAAACTTGCTAAGTTTGATAACTTAACTATTGATGAGCTAGTAACAATCGAATTTCCATTAGAGGTTTAAGTACATGTATCTCTTCAGAGAGTTGGTATTCGATAAGAATTAGAAGTTGGTATTAGTTTTCAGTATCGATTTCATTTTAAAGTCAAATATGATTATTTAAAAGATGGTTTCTTGACTTTTTATCATGGTCGCAAATGTGGGCTCTTAAAGAATAAGTATGTATCTTTAGTCCTTCAGAATATTAAAAAGTAAAACTTTTCTTGTCTCAAGGTTGATGGTGTTCCTTGGGTTCATTACAGATTTTATCTCAAGGTCTAATGATGTTCCTTGAGTCTAGTTAATATCATTGAATGTGAGATATCCAATGGTTAAATTAGCTCAAGAAGATGGTCTCCCTTCTTGATGATCATGATATGATGTTTGTCAAATATCCGATACGGAAATATGACATTTCCTATCACCTCATTTATTAAAATATTTAAGGTGAGAAAGAGTTCTCCTAGGTGGGGTGTTTCCCCGCTTAGATTGTATGTTGCCAGACTAGGAGCATGATAGAGAAGAATAACGAGAGAAGGTGGTGGACAGAAGAAGTAAATATATATATATATATTGCATGTTCGAATACAAAGTTGCCCCATAGAAGGTGGAGCAAGATACAAAGAAGAAGACGGACTAGAAGGACTCTGACCCACTATAAGCCCTCCTGCTTATATAGTGGATCGGCTAGTGCTAGACCCCAGGTACAAATGGCACACTCGTGTCCTACTTGTAGCATTTATGCGCCTCCCTCACGCGTGTTGTCCCGAGTACCTGGGTAGTTGATCCAAACGATCGAATCGATGCCTGGGTTAAGTGCCACTTGACAGCTATCATTGTCAATCTATACCTACTGCACCCTTACTACTCGATTGCCTTGTCCCATCGCTTGTTCGCATCGGCTGGCGGTTTGATGGTGGTCAAACCACCGTCAATCAATGACATAGAAGAAGTCCACAAACTATGCAAGCTCAAAACTGTGGTGGCTTCTATCTGTGGGACAACAATGGGACCATCATGAGGTTGCATCGGGGTGATGAAAGTTCCAGTCCGGGGGGATGTTAGGGTTGTAGTTAGACATCTAGAGGATGTTTATTTCTTTGGGCATATAATGGGCAAAAAAGTATATATTGTAAAAAACTAGAGAGTAAAAAGGAAACACAGAAATACGGGTCACAAACATAATACGATGTTTGAGGCGAAGTACGGCACTTGAGGATAAGGATAAGAAGGAATTACAATAACTAAAAGGATAAGGCTAGGAGAAGTTACAAAAATTGCTAGTAAGGACCATGAGTGAGGGTATAAATAGACTAGAATAGAACTAGGAAAGCATCCCAAGTATGCTATATGTTGTACTTTGTGCCGTGTGCGAACATAGTATAAGTTTCATCTTACTCTCACTACGACTATTCTTTGTCAGAGTTTTAACTCGGAGGGCTAACACATGGCAACACATAGCCGCTAGGTGGCCTTCCAGCGTTAATTCCATATGTGAGCAATGCTAAGTCTTTCAAGATGACCCCAAGAGTTTGATTCAGATGCCTAATTAAACATAAAACTTAAAATCTTACCCTAAGTCCCTTAGACTTTAGAATCTTATCCCAGTAGACCTAGACAGGCTAGATCACAAAGGAGATAAGTCTCATGCATGCTTCTGTGACAATGCTAAGGCATCGTCACTTACCCCTTGAGGAATCACCCTCATTCGGGAGTATAACCCCTTTATAGCGATAAGGGGTACCCTAAACCACGACTAACCCTTGAGAGTTTGAGTGGTCAAGTTATACCCTAGACCTAGGGCTAATACTTAGTGAGAACATGAGTGTATGTTGTAGGCAGACACGAGTGTTCTACTATGTAAACTCTTAAGGCTAGGTTTGAATAACCCTAAGTACATGACCTTGCGAGCTTCACAAAAGGGCTCTTGCTAATAAGTTTATGTTGTTCAACCTCTGGATTCTAAGGAGAAAATCCCCACACCTAGTTATGAGACTTAACCTCCCTTGAGCGGATGCCCAAAGCTAAGCACCCTAATGCGAGCACAAGCATGCCTATTTACTAGAGTATCCAACCCCTTAGCGACAAACCCATGACACAACCCCAAAGGGCGTGCCTCGGGCGTTGTATTGTATGACGTTTAACCCAATGTCACATCTCCATGTGACACTTGCCTTCCACGATGTGGGCTATCATGTCATAACCCTTAGATTCAAGAGTTACACAAAATGCCACAAACGTGGCTCCTAAATGTCAACTTTAGAACCCCTTAGTAAACCCTTAGGAACTAGGTAATGTGAACCTATCAAACAAGATCCCATGCCCACAGTTGGATAAGGACACAGATGTGCCTTGCTTGGTTATGAGTGTTACACCTAGCTTGACGTGTAAGAGAAGGCTAGAGACAAGCCTCAACCTCTGCCTCTTGGAACGTGCATTCTGACAAGACCTCCCAGGCATGGATTCGCCAACGTTAAAGGTAAGCTACCCCAAAGGTGGGACATACCCTTGTCATCTAGAAGTTAGGGCGGCACAATGAAGGGTTGTACCTTAACGACACAAGTTAAAGCTTGCATCAACAAAAGAACAACGAATTCATTCGTGAACTCAAGAGCTCTTATACATGTACTACTTAATATATGTGATAAAGCCCCCCCCCTCCCCCATTTTCTTCTTTACATAAGTGGGATGGCACGGAATCTCATTCCCAGAGGGAATATACTTGGTGAGTTAATTAATGATCCATTAACCCTAACCCCTAACCTGTCAAAACTTAGGGATATTTCTAAACATATCCGACATGCCGAACTCACCAAAACTAACCATTAACCCAACCAGGACACGGAAAACAAGAGTAAGAGTTTTCTAGAAGGTAAGTGTTACCTTTGCTTAGAGTTTCTCACGATATCTAATGACAGTCGACTGAACTACCCCTAAACACCTAAGTGCACTAAATGGGGTTATTTCTCACTACATTTAGGGCTTATCAACATAGTTCGATAGGTAACAACAGTCAACATCTAAATAAAGAAGAGTCGTAGTAAAAACTATGACATTCTTACTTATTTCTTTGTTCTAATGTATACTTTTCATTTTTCAGCATTGTGACGGGATCTGCAGTACTGCTACCTATTACATACCTTGCCATCCTTACCCTTTTTTGACCTTCTAAAGTCTAATATGATTTTCTCTCTCTATCTCTCCATAATCCAATAGTCCCTTAATAATGGCTGTTGGTGGCGACCACTATTATGTTTTAGGTTAGGAATTTTCTTTGTTCAACAATGTTTTACAAGCAAGAAGAATGATAGAATGAGCATAAATATCCTTCTTAATCCAGTCGACAACATCATTTGCAGGTCTAGGCTCATATGCATGATAATGAGTATTATCAATGATATGAAACACATCACCACCAGTAAGAGCTAGTTGAAGAGTATTTTTGCATCTAAGAAAGCCAATATCATCAAAAAGAGGATGGGTATGGGTGCCATGAGTGCGCTTAATCATGCTCATGATAAAAAGATGCTAAGATAAAGAAAAGTAAGACAAAAATGATCAAATTTTAAAACACAAACCTTTTGAAAGAACAAAATAAATTCAGATAAGGATAGATCCCAAAGAACCCTAATTCAATGAGGGTGATATAATGAAAAGCTAAAAAAAATATAAATAAAATTAAGATAAGAACGATTGAATTTTAAAAAAAAAACCTTTCGGAAGAACAAAACAAATTTAAATCTAGGAAGATCAAAAAGCTTTGAGTCGTAAAGATAAATCTTAAAGAACCTTAATCCATGAAGGTGATAAAATAAAAAGTTGAAAAAAAAATAACCACATCGGTAAATGATTTAAGTTTTGATTTAATAAAAGAACGATTCAAGACACTAGCCAAAAAGAAGAAACATACTCGTTCTGATACCATGTTGTATATCAACCCCTACAACCCTAACATAGCTAAGAGTTGTATACATATATCACAACAAGGTTTATGTGGAATGTGCAATGTCATGATCTCTTAGTATCCCACATGTTCTTGTAACAAGTTTTAAAGTTAAACAACATATCCTAATTACAATTACACACTTTCCATGCATATGTATTACATGTTTATTAGCTTATTATTCATGGATCATGATGTAGACATATTCATCCATAGGCCACTTTCAAAATATAAAGTTAACGCATTTTTCTTTAGGACAATTTTAAGGGATAATTGTTTCCATTATTTTTAAGTTTTATTGTATATAATTGATTGGTATTCATGTCACAAAAAGAAATCAGCAATACTATATTTGCATACACATTCGAGCACACAAAACAAAATGTACTTTAACATGTTATTTTCAATGTTATTATTATAAAAGATAAGTACTCATAAAAATATATTACATAAACACAAGTATAAAAGTAAAAATATACATTCAAAAAACTAATTGATTTACTTAAAATTATTTTATGAAGTCTTGATACCAAACACATGTTTTAATGTTCATGTATTTATACACCTAAATAAATTTAAAATAATAAAAATGAAAACATACATTTTAATTTACAAAAGTCTCAAATAATCCTATATAAAGTTTAATCTTGTGGCATTATTATTTTTGAAGAACGTTTATTTAACAGTCAGTAAAAGATTACGATTATGTTTGAATGTAATTACTAGTTCAAATCAATGTAAATGGGTACTTTATATATAAAGTATATATTCAACCTTGTGCTAAGAATAATTTGAATATATTCTTTTAAGTGGTTTAATATAAGGAAATATAATAAATTGTCCCAAAAGTTAATGAAAATAATGAAGACTATAACCAATACTTTGACTTATCAAGGTTAAGTCATGGTTTAATTAGTACAAATATTATGATGGATGCCCTTAATAAAATATTATATAACTTATTAACAATGGAATTGTATTTAAACACATGGTCATATTAATACAAAACAAATCAACATTAAATTGAAATAAAGTGAGCTATAATTTAGAGTTGAGTTCCCAATATGTTATTATTATAAATTAAATGTTTATAAAATGATAAAATTAAAACTACAATAAATATATAAATAATACAAATTAAGCCTTTGAATTTTGAAGTTTCGAAGATTTATAAAATAATACCAATCATTTTCGAAGTTGAAAAAATTATAAGATTTTAGATGACTAACAATATAATATTAAAAACTATTTCAATTCCGCATATGTCATGATTCAATAACATATTATAATTTAAAATATATTAAAACGACACTAATAAACATGGGTATATTTTAAAAACATTCAATACATAATAAACCAATAATAAACATACAGTAATATTAAAGATTTATGAAGTCTCATTCAATTACATTTGTAAAACTATATTAAAAATTTAAATCAAATGTACTCTAAATTATTAATATGTATCTATAAATGTATTTATATATACACATGAATTTTAATTTTAACAATAACACATGAAACATTTCTCAGCAATCTTATTTTCCTTTTTAAGTATTTATAAGACAAAAATTGTTGAATTCTATTAATTAAATATTAAATTAAGGTTTAAGTTAATAAAGAAAATTAAAATTAATTTTAATGAGTATATAGATATTTTTATATTACTTAAATATATGTAAGAAAACCCATTTCCAAAATGCCACCCTTAATATTAGTATAGGATAAATATTTGATTCTTCTCACACACACATGCACTAAATTATTATCTAATTGAAATTTAAAGATGTCTTAAATTTAAGTTCACCTTCTCAATTATGAGTGTAAAAGAGATTTAAAATGATATTTTTGAATTCGAGAAGTAAATAATATAGTTTATTAAGGATGATTATTTAGTGTATTAAAGATAATCATATTAATCAAATATTGTAATTCATTAAGATTATAGTAATTTATAAATAAATAAAGCGACTAATGTACACCCGGCTTTGTACACATGCTACACAGTAAGAATGCTTGACCATATAGAATCTTTAAGAATATTCTTATGAAAATCATTGGTGTTGAGGGTTTTCTTGATTTGGTGCAAAGGTTACACATGTAAATAAGCTTACAAATTTGAGCTATAATAAACCTAAAAAAATAAAATAAAGCACCTTTACATAATTGTAGATAGCAAAGGTTTTTGTTCATGTGCTATTGTTCTTGTGTGAAAGAATCTTAACACACACACATATATACATACACACATATTACTAGTGTATATATACATGTACATACTGTCTCACTATCTCTCTTTATATATACACACATACACATACACAAATAACATGTAATACAGTTTGCATGAATAATAAAATTTAATGTATATCAGTACTATAACATTAAATATTTTGTTATCAATATTTCTATAATGTTGGTTTAGCACATGTTTGTTTTCTTAGAAAATATATATTTCATAAATAAACAAATTACATATATGCATTTAGGAGAAATAAGCGTATAGGCTCACATGTGTATAATTGTGTAGGTGCGTGATAATCATAATTTATAATTAATATGCATGTGTGTGTATGTTTGGAACCACATCATATGATGCATATTGTGATATTAAAATAACTTTGGATAAATATATTTTAATTAAAATTTATATAGTTACTGACACAGGCTTGTGTTTCAGGTTTTACACAGCAGAAGTGCTACTAGCACTAGAATACTTACACATGATGGAGATTTGGGTCTAGTATTATATAATTCCTAAATTATCCAGAAATGCCTAAATAAATTTTAAATTAAAACATACCTCTGCCTCTTGGGGAGTGCCCTGCCGCTCCACGATTGAACCATGGCTGCCATGTCATTGGAACACGAAGTCAGACCCTAGTTTCTCTTCTGACACTGCTTCCATTGGATTTATAGCTGTGATGATGCTCTCCCATAGTACGGCCGCTCCGCATGGATCGTTCCTAAATGGGAATGTTCCTGGTGACCTTGTATAACATGTATATTTAGGTAAGAGTTGTTGGTTTACTAAATTGGATCTTGCTTCAGGTTATTGGCAAATTCCTATGGCTCCCGAAAAGGTTGTGACATCCGTTGGGACACATGATGATTAGTATCTTCAAGCATAGAACTCCATTGGAACACCCGCCTTTTCCTCATAAATTTGTTTCAACTTAGACTAATCGAGTTCGAGTATTTCTAGTTAACACAAATTCATAACTAATATTTTTTTATACTCAAGAATTAGTACACATAGGGAATAATATTAATATATTTCATTTTCTATGGTTATTTGACGTGTGCAATCTTAAACTTGAAAGAAGTGTATTTTCTATTTTAAACCATATCTACATCATTTAATTTATAATATTATATTAATATATTTAATTATATAAATTACAATGTGTTAAAATCATATTACTAATTTTAAAGTTAAATTTAAAAATTTTAATTTTAATTTTAAAAATCAACATTGGAATTTTCATGTTCATAATAAATTCTCCTATTGATTTAAAAATTAAAATTAAACAATATTAAATTACATTTTAAAATTAAAATTATTAATAATATTGTTAATGTTATAATGAAGTCATTAGTATGTTTATTTTATTGTTTTTTTTAAATCTCTAAAATTATATGGTATTTTAGTTTAAAAAACAAGTAAATATTTATTTTTTAATTATATACAAAGATTATCTTATGTTAATGGAAATAATTTAAAACTTAATTTGAAATTTTTTTATGTAAAGTAAAATAAGCTAAAATCTTGTGTTAAATGGTTTGTGTGTTTATGCCTGTATATATAAAAGATGTATGATACTTATGCAAGTATAAGTAACTTAGTGTTTATAATCAGTGATTAAATCCGTAATCGAAAAATGCTATATATATGTTTAATTACTAATTTACTAATTATTAATTTAGTTTAATTATTAATCCGTAACATTTTTTTACTACGGCATATATCACGGTTTATAATTGAGTGTTTTCTATCATAAAGTTTTTGTTGATTTTGAATATGTTAATTTAAAATTTCTATCATTATTTTTAATGATTAGCATTATTTTTAATGATTAATATTATTTTTAATGATTAATTGATTGATTTAAAAAAAGAGGAATCGAATTTAAAAGGTTTTGACTAGTTCAACAAATAAATAGAGGTGACATGAGTGTGTATAGTATGTGCACTTGTTTGTACTGCGTGTTATGTGTGTCCATATAGTTTCGATACCCAATTTTTTTTATATAAAACTAATGTACTTAATTTATAATTTTGTTATAAACATAAGGAAAACAATTATCATCAAAGTGTCAAGGATATTCACAAGTCTAAAGTGTTATTGTGAATAGAATTTTGCAAATTGTTTGTTTTTTTTTATAAAAAAGAATACTAATATAATGAATGTTGTACAATATCATAATGTAATATATTTAGAAAATAAGTCCTAATTGAATGCAGCTTTAGACTTTATTTTAAAAATATTAATTAAAATAAAAATTTATTCTACTTAATACATATTAAGAAATAAAATATTGTAATGGTTAAAAAAATCTAAATCATTCATTTATGAAAATTGGAGCCCTTTATTTTAAATATAAGGTAATATTAATATGTTTTAATTTTTTTAATTTAATATTTTTGATATTTTTACAATTATCATTTTTAAAATACAATTTAGTAAAACAAAATCGAAGTAAAATATATCTAACATATACTGTAAAGTAGCTTACAATTATGTATATATTGCATGTAGTATAGACATATGCATACTAACTTATGGGTTTTATGTGTGAGTGTTACGTGTTGCATGTGTTCATTTCCTTGTTCAAAACTATGACTTCCCATGCCTGCAATGTGTAAAAATAAAACCATTATTTTAACTCATGTAATTTAAAACTAGTTTCTAAAGATATAATTTATTTGACCTTTTAGCTTGTAAGGTTCCATGGTATACATGCCACATAGACTTTGCCATGTGGCACTAGGATTTACTTAGCATCAAACACACTAATCTGGGTGCCAATTAATTTGGGCACCAAGATTTACATGGTGCTAATCTTGGCATGAACACCTAGTATAAATGCCTTATATGAGACAGACCTAATCGAATCATATTTTAGTATTCACACCTCTCTCATTAATGGAGATGGTGGGCGGTCCTTTAAAGGCTTAACTTTTTGTGTTCTTCTTTGTTTCCTTCTCCCCTAGTTGTTATTTTTTGTGATGGCAAACAAAAAAAGGTGGTTGCAGTAAGTTCAACATGGCAAATCAAACCATTCTACTGCAGAAAATCCACCAAGGCATGCAACAAAATGCTAATATGCAGCAAAGTGCCAATCCACACCTTTTAGTTCGAATCCATGTATTCGTCCAGAGTTTTTCAAGGCGGAAGTTGGAGCAGATGTGTACCATTGGTGGGAAACTTTCAAGGGATCATTGTTGATTACCATGGATGGTTTGAATCCCAGTGGTTGCAAGTGCCTGTAAGGACTTGCCTTGCAATGTACAATGGTGTCTTCGTTCTGAATCGGCAAGATTGGAACATCTTGTCTCAGCAATTCAAGCAAGCTTTCGGTAAGCCCGAGGATTCTGTTGCAGCTTTTTGCAAGCTCCATGACTTGAAGCAAGTGGCAGGAAAGACCGTTCAACGATTCTGGATCAAATTCTGGAACTTGGTCAATCATGTGAATTTAAGAATGACAAAACATATATGGTTGGGCTGTGTGGCCGGGCTAGTTTAGTGGAGGGATTTGGTCCCTCGACTATGAAGGAGGCCTTGAGGACTGCACAATGATTTGAGAACTCATTGGGAGCATCACAACATGTGTATCATGTACTAACCGATGGTTTTTGAAGATGCAGCAAAGACAACATTTTGAACACCATCCGGTTTGTACGAATTTACTGTTATGCCATTTGGATTGGTTGGGGCCCCAACAACCTTCTAACGGATGATGGACGGACTATTGGAGGGCTTTGAAGAATTCGCACGTGCATATTAACAACCTTCTGATTCACTCTGTTATATGGGAGGAGCACCTTCAGCAGTTAGAATGGGTCCTACAGCAATTGGTACAATACGAGTTAAAGTTGAAAAAGAAAAAGTGCCCCTAAAGTACTTAAGCTTCATCATCACGATGGAGAGTGTGAAGGCGGATCCCGAGAAGACCCTCACTGTACAAGAATTCTTACTCATGAGTTAGTGGTTGAGTTGTAGCATTTTTAGGGAAGGTGACATACTTGTTGTTCCGCAATTCTCAGATCTGACAACCCCATTACAAGGATTGTTAAAACAAGGAGCTCGATTCCTATGGTTCGAGAAGTGTTAGAAGGTGTTTGAGGATGTTAAGGTCTCCACCTTTGTTGCGGTATTCGGGCTTCAACAAATTCTTTATTCTTTGGACTAATGCTTCAGATGTGGGGTTGGGTGTAAATCTATTGCAAGAGATTCCCAATGGATAGTGGTACTCAGTTGCTTATACAAGCCGAAGCCTTAGTGATGCAGAGAAAAACTATTCCACCACAAACAGGGAATGCCTAGCAATCATATGGGCCTTTCAAAAGTTTCATGCCTATTTACATAGCTCCAACATGTTGTTGAAAATCGATCATGCTGCAATCAACTCAATTATAAAGGGATGACTAACACGTTGGGCTTTGATTCTGCAAGGGTATCAATTTTGGGTTGCTCATCAACTAGGATCTAGCATGGCAGACGTGGACGTGTTATTCTGAACTCATGTGGTGGTGGCAGCACCTGTGGCATTGTTGCCGAACGTCCTCCCAATCACGTCCTTCCTAGGCAGGAAGACATTGTGGAGGCCTAGAAGGCGGACCCATGGATCAGGACATTGTGTGAAGTCTTGAGTGGTGATGTACCCTATGAGGATCTTAAATTTTGTATGTATGCACGATCATTTAGATTGATGGATGACATGCTCGTGTTTGTTAGAGACGGTTTTGAGTGTCGTTTGGTGGAGCCGTTGGTTTACATTAACTCTTAGTTGTAGTTCTTTCATGATAACTCGATGTCCAGACACATGGGATTTCAACGATGCCTTGATAGGATTCGGCAGCACTTGTATTGGTCTCGATTGCAGCAAGACCTACATGAGTACATTCATACGTGTTCGAAGTGTCAACGGTATAGTGTGTCCACACTTCCTCCTGCTACAGCCATAGAGCCAATTCGAGTTTCTCACCCATTTGAATTGGTAGCTTATAAACATCATAGGGTTGTTTCCTATGTCGCAATGTGCTGGTGAGTAGAAGTGTGTGCTTTGTCGGACGCTATGGCAACTTTTATCATCAAGTTCTTGCTCACTTAGGTGGTGCTGAGGTATGGTTGCCATGAACAAATTTTATCAGATCAAGGACCTGGTTCAGCATCAGAAGCAGTAGCTTTGTTGATGCGATGGTTGCAAATCAAACAATCCTTTGCCTCAGCTTATCATCCTGAGATTGATGGTTTGGTGGAGCAATTGAATAGAACTTTCAAAGCCATGCTATGAACCCAGACCATATAGATTGGGATATGTGGCTTCCATATCTCCAGTTCGCTTATGTTTTAGCCCCTCACAAGTCAACAAGGATTTTCCCATTCAAAGCTCTATATGGTCATGAACTCGTGTTGCCACCAGTGGTTGGCATCACTTCTCAAGAGGCACGATTTTGGATGGGCGTGGCTAGAGCATTTGAACCAAGTCCTTCCTCTGTTGTATGCTTAAGGTGGAGAATGGTTAGCCCGGGCACAAGAGTATCAGTGTTGAACTTACAATCAACGACATTAAATGCCACCTCAATATCAAGTGGGAGATTTAGATCTCGTATGGTTTCCGAGGCTAAGGGATCAAACACACGTAGTAGGGCTTTAGCCGTAATGGGTTGGTCCATGGAATGCTGAAGAACAATTGGGGACGCAAGTGTATTTCTTGAAGCATCATGATGGCATTCGAGAGTCCCAACATGTCATACATGTGTATTAGCTACTATTGTTCCACTAGCGAACACTCATCCAAAGAGAAGCACAACCTTGATAGGCAGATGTCGCGTCTTGAGAGGGGAATGAGATGTAAGGTTTCATGATATATACGCAATATATACACCACATAAACTCCCATGTAGGCACCATGTGGCGCTAGGATTACTTAACACCAAGCACACTAATTTGGGCGCCAGCTCATCTAGGCACTAGGATTTACCTACAATGGGAGCACTAATTCTAGCACGGACACCTAGTATAAATGCCTTGTATGATACATACCTAATTGAATCATTTTTGTTTTTCACACCTCTTTCAAGTTTACCTTTATATAACATATTAAAATTTTAAAATAGAATTTATAATTAAAACAATTGAAAATCTTAAAATAATTCTCCTTTAGAAATTCAAGATGTTAATAAATTCCCCTTTATTAAAATTTAAATTTCAACTAAAAATACATTTTTGTTAATAAACTTTAAAGTTGAACTTAACTTCATTCACACCACTCAATGAAGATACCATAGTATAACGTATTTATATAATTTATTATTAGTTTACAGTTTCAAGATTGAAATTGCATGCAAATCAAAATATGTATAGAAATGATTTTATGAATATTTAAACACCTCACTATATTTAAATAAACATAGAATTATATCTAAATAGTATGCGGATAAATTATACAATATTTAAAATGCATAGGAAATCTAAGGAATGAGGATTACATATTTTGCTAAAAAAATTTGTTTTATGCTTGTTTTTTAATTGCTTTATCTCAACATAGACGTGAATTAAAATTATTAATAGCATAGTGCGATTGTAATGACCATCGGATTGATTTCAATCTTGACCACTCACTCCTGTATAAAAGCTAGGGTTTTGGGCTAATATAATATACACATTTTTATATTATGAGCTCTCACATTGGTGGAGATGAGGGGCTTTAATTGTCGCTATGCTTAGATTTGTGTCTTTATTATCTTCCTTGTCTTTTATATCTAACTTTACCATTGTCTAGATCGGTTTTATTTTTTGTAGATTTATTCTTTTTCTTTTCGTTCATGGATGCACAATAAGCAAATCCTTTGTTTGTGGAGCACCTACTTATGTAATTGTTATATGCCATGCGGGTGCAATTGAACAATTAGTCTCAATTGATGGCAGTGTTCACTGCCCATGGTATTATTCCTCTTGCTCATGTTAGAATCCTTAAGTCAACTGAATTACTTTAGTGGAAATCTTAGGGATGATATGTATTATTTTTGATCACTTCACTATAGTCCCAAATATTATCATGGACAATGCTTGATGTTTGCTCGAGTTCCTACTTGTTTTCAAAAAGTGTTGCAATGTATAATGGTCTGGATGCAACAACTCATGAGGATTGGAATATTCTTCTAACGATCTTCAAACGTGCATTTGAGCATGTGACAATGCTTTTTCAGCAATTTCATCATATTCGTTAGGAGTGATTTGATTTAGTGAGGTAGTTTGGTGTTTGTTTTTGAATCTTTTGTTTCATGTAAAGCCTAACATGTCGAAGTACATCAAGTTAGGTATGTTGTGGCTAACACTTCATCAAGACCTTGTGGGTTTGTGCATGCATTGGCTCCAATAACTCTTCATGATGCTTTAGGGCTAGCACAACAATATGAGACATTACCTCTCCCACTTGTAGCTTCACGTTTTTTAGTTCCATTTCATGTTGGGGATGGTCCTGCTCCGATGAAGGTTGATGCTATCATTGCTCGTGTACTACCACAAGGTTGGGGATGTGGACATGGACGTGCAGTCCATTGTTGGGCATGTGATGAGATTGGACACGTGTATCGGTGCTATCAACATTTTCTCGATCGTGTTCTCCATCTTCGAGATAGAGGCCTTGGCATCAACAACGTCTGGTTGGCGTTGCTATAGTAGATCTTCTGGGAAATAAAGAATCACATGAGAGTCCTCGTGCGAATAAGTTGGTAACCCTCCGTCTTTCAAGAGTATCATCAAAGGGTCCATTCGGCACCAATTCATCCGGTCTTTACTTTTAAAGCTCAATTTAATAACACAATACATCATGTTTTCCTTTTAGTGTTGGTTGAATATAGGTTTGAGTTTGTCTTCTATTTTGCAATCTATTGCTACACATTGTAGTTGCCATGTGATAAAATCAATTTTCATTCTTTACAATAAAGAACACACTCATGCTTGTTTACGATATGAAGACTGACATCGTTGTTCATGTGGACGATCATGAGCTTAAGCTCAATCTTTGCGGGTGGTGCTTGTCACGACCCGATACAGAATACAGGATTCTGGATACAGGACATGGGTTGCAGGACTTTCCTACAGGATTCCGGATATAGGATATGGGTTGCAGGACTTTCCTACAGGATATTCCTACCAGGATTCCGGACACAGGATTCGGTTGCAGGATATTCCTACAGGATATTCCTATAGGATATGCCACAGGATATGCCTAGAGGATAAGGGACATGTGGACTCATCTTAGCCTCTGCATGCATGCAATCACTTTTGCATGCATGCAACCACTTTTAGCACTCATGCCTAGATTAGCTCTTGGAGTTGTGAGCATAAAAGCTCCGACCTAATCAGTTACTATCAACACCAGTCTTACTACGATCAATCTTGTCTTGTCTTGTTCTTGTCTTGTTTCCTGTCTTTCCTGCTCGCTCCTGTTTCCTGTCTGCTCCTGGATCCTGTCCTGCTCCGGATCCTGTCCTGTTCCTGTCTTGTTCCTGGATCTTGTCCTGCGCTTTCCTGTCTTGCTCCCGGATCCTATCCTGATCCTGTCTTGCTCCTAGATCCGTCCTGTTCCTATTCTAGTTCCTGTCCTGCTCTCGGTCCTGTTCCTGAGTCAAGCCTTCCTGTCCTTGGAATCCTGTTCTCTTCCTGGTTCCTGGATCGTGGCTTGACAGTTTGATAGTAACTGCTTCATAGTTCTCCGTTTTCCAGCTACCTTTTTCTTGATTCTTTTCCTTCATTTTCCTCCTTTTTCTTTCCTAGATCATGGCTGATTTTGAGCGCTTTCAACGCGAGCACCAAATGCTACTTCATGAGCTGGCCACTTTGCGCCAAGTGGTCACCGACCTGCAAGGTTCCACCACTGCGGCACATGCAGCTGCTGATGCATCCTCCAAGGCTGCTGCGCAGGCTCTCTCCCAGGCATCGGTGGTTCCCTCTTCATCAAACTTTTCTTCGGAGCCGAAGGTTAGCATGCCAGAGAAGTTCAGTGGTAATCGTGCCGATTTCCAAGGTTTCCTGAATCAGATCCGGCTCTTGATCCGTATGCAACCACGGCGCTACTCGACTGATGCTCAAAAGGTGGGTCTTTTGGCATCCTTACTAAGTGGATCTCCACGGGCTTGGGTTGCCCCCTTGCTGGAGCGTGACGACCCATTGATGGAAGACTTTGAAGGTTTCGTGGCTGCCTTTGAAGCCTGTTTTGGAGATCCTGATAAGTACCGTTCTGCATGCACGAAGTTACGGAAGCTCACTCAAGGATCCCGACCAGCTTCCGTCTATGCATCCGAATTTCAGCAACTTTGCACGAACATTCCATGGGACGAGACTGCATTGATCGAACACTTCCGTTTTGGGTTGAGGGATGACGTGAAGGACCTTCTCCTTACGTTACCGGATGCCCAAACATTAGCAGATCATGCAACAAGCTGTTCGTTGCGACAACCGTTTGTTCGAGCGTCGTCAGGAAAGATCCCGTCAGCAGTTCCTGCAAACCAATCCTGCAGCTGTGGTACATGTTCCTGCACCACCTTCTGGAGTAGTTCCTATGGAGGTTGAGAAATCCAAGCGTGGTCTCTTTCCGCTGCTGAGAAGCAACGTCGTCGCAGTGAGAACCTGTGCTTGTATTGTGGTGGAGCAGGACACAAGGTGGCAGATTGTCCTATTAAAGCCAGGAACTTCAAGACGCGTGAAGTTGAAGCTGAAGTTCAGTCGGAAAACTCCAATGTCCACTTCGTCTAGGAGCCGCGAAGTTGGACGTAGGTGCAGGCTCCATTGGTGCTGCTCATACCATCCCATCACTTAAGTTTCCTGTACACATTCATCTTAATAATCGAGAGCTCATGGAGTTTGCCTTGTTAGACACTGGTGCAAATGCATGCTTCATGGATGACACGTTTGCAACTCAACATGGCATTTCGGTGGTGAAGTTGAAGCGTGCAGTTCCTGTAGAGGTGGCCGATGGGCGTCTAATTGCTTCTGGCGCAGTTACCCATGCTACCGAACCTCTCTCCTGCAGGTATGGCACATTCAACTGTTCAATTTCCTTCAACTTGATCAAGACTCGGTCGACTCCCATCATTTTGGGCATGCCATGGTTCGTTGTTGCAAATCCGCAGATCGACTGGAGGTCTAGGACGCTCACGTTTTCCTCTCCACAGCTAGGATCAATCCTGTACCTTCCTGTGTGCAGGATACATCCTTAGTATCTGAGGCAGTACAAGCTACAGGATTGACCGTGCCTGTTCCTGTACCAGTGTTGAAGACTCCTCCTCGACAGGATTCACCTCATGTCAGTTCCTCAGCACATCCGCAGGCTCTCTCCACTCCTGTAAGTTTGCGGTGTCCTGTACAGGGTTCTTCCAATCCTGTATCAGTGTCGAAGGTTCCTCCTCAACAGGATCCACCTCCTGTTGATTCGTCAGCACATTCGCAGGCTTCTTCCACTCTTGCGCAACCACGGACTCCTGTACAGGATTCTTCCAATCCTGTACACTCATCAACACCACACAGGTTTTTTCCAATCCTGCTTCTTTCTGTTACCCTGCTTCTGTTCCATCCCCCAAGATCCTTCCTCTTTTTCAGTCACAGCTCCCTCCTTCTCCTCTCCGAGTTCTTACCACTACCATGCATGAACTCGCCACTGATCCTGCTCCCTTCCACCTTTTTGCCTTTCAAGTAACTCCTACGTCCTCTTCTACCTTTCCTGTATCCGACTCCCCTGTTTTTCTCCTTCTCCTTCTCCTTCTCCTTCTCCTCCTTCTTCCCTACCATCCAAGTACCACGACTTTAAGGACGTTTTTGACAAGCACAAGGCTGCAGTTCTTCCTGTTCACAGGTCCTACGACTGTCCTATTGATCTTGCGGAAGGAAAGACTCCACCATTCGGACCGATTTATGCATTGTCACCCACAGAGTTGGAGGTTCTTCGTCAGTACATCGAGGACAACTTGGCATCCGGCTTCATTCGTCACTCAAAGTCCCCTGCAGGAGCTCCTATCTTCTTTGTCAAGAAGAAGGATGGGAGTTTACGTTTGGTTGTGGACTACAGGGGTTTGAATCAAGTCACCATTCGGAATCGGTACCCGTTGCCATTGATCCCGGAACTTCTCGATCGGCTGCGAGGAGCAAAGGTGTTCACGAAGATCGACTTACGAGGGCCTACAACCTTGTACGGATTCGTCCCGGCGATGAGTGGAAGACTGCCTTTCGTACAAGGTATGGACATTTTGAGTACACGGTAATGCCTTTCGGCCTTACCAATGCCCCAGCTGTGTTCCAACACATGGTGAACGACATTTTCCGTGACTTCTTGGACCAGTTTGTGGTGATCTACCTCGACGACATCTTGATTTTCTCCAAGGACCAGGCGGCACATGACAAGCATGTACGACTAGTTTTAGAGCGGCTTCGCGAGCATGGCCGTACGCGAAGTTGGAGAAGTGTTTTTTCGATAGGGATTCGGTGGAGTTCTTGGGCTACATCGTCTCTCCTGCTGGCGTTTCCATGGACATGCACAAGGTGAAGACCATCGTGGAGTGGGAGAGGCCCAAGTCGGTACGAGATGTACAATGTTTCCTTGGCTTTGCAAACTTCTACAGGCGGTTCATACAGGACTTCTCCAAGCGTGTACTTCCACTCACAGAACTCACCAAGCGCACAGGACTTTTCTCTTGGTCCGACAAGGCGGAACACGCGTTCACAACACTCAAGGACGTTTTCACGACAGCTCCGATTTTAGCACATCCTGACCCTTCTCATCCTTTCTTCATTGAAGCAGATGCCTCGGATTTTGCAGTAGGATCCGTCCTATCGCAAGTTGGAGAGGACAAGTTGCTTCATCCTGTAGCTTTTCACTCTCGTAAGTTCCTGTCGGCGGAGATCAACTACGAGATTCATGACAAGGAACTCAAGGCCATTGTGGATTCGTTTGAGGAGTGGCGGCATTTCCTGGAAGGTGCTGCACATCCTGTACAAGTTCTTACGGATCACAAGAACCTGGAGTACTTTCAAACGGCTCGGGTCCTCAGTCGGCGACAGGCTAGGTGGGCAGAGTTCCTATCACGTTTTGACTTCGTCATCGTCTACAGGCCCGGCTTTCGGAATGGCAAGGCGGACGCATTGTCTAGGCGCTCTTACCTTGCACCAAGCCCGGGCGATCCTGCATTTGACTGTCAAAGGCAAGTGTTGTTGGGTCCTGATCGTTTCCGGCTTGGGCACTGCAGGTTCATCAGGCTCCAGCAAATTCAACACTCCTACAGGACGTCCGTTCGCAGTTGGCTACAGACGACTTGGCAAAAATGTGTTCTCACACATTCATCCTGACGTTGCAAGTTCCTCTTCCTCCAGTTCCCGTCCAGACTACAACCTGTTCACCATACAGGATGGACTCCTGTACCGGGAAGGTCTCCTGTACGTTCCTGTTGGTATTTCTAGGACTCGTGTGGTACAGGATTGTCATGATACCCCGGCTACAGGACATTTTGGTGTGGCCAAGACAGTGGAGTTGGTGACTCGCAACTATTGGTGGCCTGGGTTGCGAGGTTTTGTGGAGAGGTTTGTACGGAGTTGTGACACTTGTAGCAGGTCGAAGATGCCTCATCATGCACCCTCTGGTCTTCTTCGTCCTCTTCCTGTTCCGTCTGCTCCTTGGAGATCCATTTCTATGGATTTCCTCACAGATCTTCCTCCTTCTCGTGGATTTGATGCAGTTCTTGTGGTGGTTGACCGTTTCACCAAGCAGGCTCATTTCCTACCCTGCAACAAGACAGCTACAGGTCAGACAACTGCCGAGTTGGTGATCCGCGAGGTGTTCCGACATCATGGTCTTCCTGAGAGCATTGTTTCGATCGAGGTCCACAATTCATGTCCAAGTTTTGGCGAGAGCTTCTTCGGAGTCCTACAGGTTAAAGCGGATCTTTCTTCAGGATATCACCCAACAAACCGATGGGCAGTCCGAACCACAATTCAGACCTTAGAACAGTATCTTCGTTGCTTCATCAGTTACCAGCAGGACAACTGGTTGGACCTCTTCCAATGGCGGAGTTTGCCTACAACAACTCCATCCACGCATCTACAGGACAGACACCTTTTTTGCTCTTACAGGCCACCATCCACGTTTTGACTTTGCTCCTCCCGCTTCTCCTTCTTCCGCTCCTGCAGTACAGGATCGTCTTCAGCATCTTCGGCAGGTACAGGATGATCTCCAGGTTCATCTTCAACAGGCACAGGAACGATACAAGCATCATGCTGATGCTCACCGTCAGCCGGCACCTGCATACAAGATTGGTGATCTCGTGTGGCTTCTTCGTCGACACATTCGCACCAACAGGCCTTCTTCTAAGTTGGATTTTCAACGATTGGGCCCTTATAGGATCGTGGCGGAGGTAAATCCTGTAGCTTTCCGACTCGAGTTACCATCCACGGTGAAACTTCATCCTGTGTTTCACACCTCTTTGTTGGAGCCGTATCATCCTTCTTCTCTTCCCGGTCGTGTTTCTTCTCCTCCCCCTCCTGTGGTCATTGACACTGAACCTGAGTACGAAGTTGCAGCCATCCTTGACTCTCGTCTTCATCGTCACCAACTCCAATACTTGGTGGATTGGAAAGGGTACCTGCCTACTGATCGCACTTGGGAACCTGCATCCAACTTACTCCATGCTTCTTCCAAGGTTGCTGCCTTCCATCGGCATTATCCTGCTAAACCAGGTCCCAAGACTCGTGGAACTCGTCTTTAGGGAGGAGGTGCTGTCACGACCCGATACAGAATACAGGATTCCGGATACAGGACATGGGTTGCAGGACTTTCCTACAGGATTCCGGATACAGGATATGGGTTGCAGGACTTTCCTACAGGATATTCCTACCAGGATTCCGGACACAGGATTCGGTTGCAGGATATTCCTACAGGATATATGCCACAGGATATGCCTAGAGGATAAGGGACATGTGGACTCATCTTAGCCTCTGCATGCATGCAATCACTTTTGCATGCATGCAACCACTTTTAGCACTCATGCCTAGATTAGCTCTTGGAGTTGTGAGCATAAAAGCTCCGACCTAATTGTTGTACAATCAGTTACTATCAACACCAGTCTTACTACGATCAATCTCGTCTTGTCTTGTTCTTGTCTTGTTTCCTGTCCTGTTCCTGTTCGCTCCTGTTTCCTGTCCTGCTCCTGGATCCTGTCCTGCTCCGGGATCCTGTCCTGTTCCTGTCTTGTTTGGATCTTCCTGCGCTTTCCTGTCTTGCTCCCGGATCCTATCCTGATCCTGTCTTGCTCCTAGATCCGTCCTGTTCCTATTCCTAGTTCCTGTCCTGCTCTCGGTCCTGTTCCTGAGTCTTGGAATCCTTCTCTTCCTGGTTCCTGGATCGTGGCTTGACACCTTGCTGGAGCGTGACGACCCATTGATGGAGGACTTTGAAGGTTTCGTGGCTGCCTTTAAAGCTTGTTTTGGAGATCCTGATAAGTACCATTTTGCATGCACAAAGTTTCGGAGACTCACACAAGGATCCAGACCAGCTTCAGTTTATGCATCCGAATTCCAGCAATTGTGTACGAACATTCCATGGGACGAGACTGCATTGATTGAACACTTTTGTTTTGGGCTGAGGGATGATGTGAAGGACCTTCTCCTTACATTACCGGATGCTGAAACGTTAACGGAGATTATGCAACAGGCCGTTTGCTGCGACAACCGTTTGTTTGAGCGCCGTCAGGAAAAATTCCGTCAGCAGTTCCTGCCAACCAATCCTGTAGCCGTAGCACATGTTCCTACGACACCTTCTGGAGCAGTTCCTATGGAGGTTAACAAATCCAAGCGTGGCCCA
Organism: Selaginella tamariscina; assembly: GCA_003024785.1. Taxonomy (NCBI): domain Eukaryota; kingdom Viridiplantae; phylum Streptophyta; class Lycopodiopsida; order Selaginellales; family Selaginellaceae; genus Selaginella; species Selaginella tamariscina. The sequence continues at coordinate 81,003 of PUQB01000406.1, forward strand.
CTTTCAACTGCTGAGAAGCAACGTCGTCGAGGTGAGAACCTATGCTTGTATTGTGGTGCAGCAGGACACAAGGTGGCGGAATGTCCTAATAAAGCCAGAAAGTTCAAGACGCGTGAAGTCGAAGCTGAAGTTCAGTCGGAAAACTTCAATGTCCACTTCGTCTAGGAGCCGCGAAGTTGGACGTAGGTGCAGGCTCCATTGGTGCTGCTCATACCATTCCATCACTCAAGTTTCCTGTACACATTCGCCTCAATAACCGAGAGCTCAAGGAGTTTGCCTTGTTAGACACTGGTGCAAATGCATGTTTCATGGATGACACTTTTGCAGCTCAGCATGGCATTCCGGTGGTGAAGTTGAAGCGTGCAGTTCCTGTAGAGGTGGCCGATGGTCGTTTGATTGCTTCTGGCACAGTTACCCACGCTACCACACCTCTCTCTTGCAATCATAGTGCATTCAACTGTTCGATTTCCTTCAACTTGATCAAGACTCGGTCGACTCCCATCATTTTTGGCATGTCATGATTCGTTGTTGCAAATCCGCAGATCGACTGGAAGTCTAGGACGCTCATGTTTTCCTCTCTAGTAGCCAGGATCAATCATGTACCTTCCTGCATGCAGGATACATCCTTGGTGTCTGAGGCAATACAAGCTACAGGATTAACCATGCCTGTTCCTGTACCAGTGTTGAAGACTCCTCCTCGACAGAATTCACCTCATGTTAGTTCCTCAGCACATCCGCAGGCTCTCTCCACTCTTGTAAGTCCATAGATTCTTATACATGGTTCTTCCAATCCTGTACCAGTGTCGAAGGTTCCTCCTCAATAGGATTCACCTCCGTTGGTTCGTTAGCACACTCACAGGCTCTCCTCACTCCTGTGCATCCACGGACTTCTGTACAGAATTCTTCCAATCCTATACACTTGTCAACATCCACATCTGTTTCTCCCAATCCTGCCTCTTTTCATTACTCTGTTTCTGTTCCACCCCCAAGATCCTTCCTCTTTTTCAGTCACAGCTCCCTCTTTCTCTCTCCGAGTTTACCACTACCATGCATGAACTTGCCACTGATCCTGCTCCTTTCCACCTTTTTGCCTTTCAAGTAACTCCTACGTCTCTTCTACCTTTCCTGTGTTTGACTCTCCTGTTTTTCAATCTCCTTCTCCTGCCTCTGTTCCTTCTCCTCCTTCTTCCCTACCATCCAAGTATCACTCCTTTCAGGACGTTTTTGACAAGCACAAGGCTGCAGTTCTTCCTGTTCACAGGTCCTACGACTGTCCTATTGATCTTGCGGAAGGAAAGACTCCACCGTTCGGACCGATTTACGCATTGTCACCCACAGAGTTGGAGGTTCGCCAGTACATTGAGGACAACTTGGCATCCGGCTTCATTCGTCACTCAAAGTCCCCTGCAGGAGCGCCTATCTTCTTTGTCAAGAAGAAGGATGGGAGCTTACGTTTGGTTGTGGACTACAGGGGTTTGAATCAAGCTACCATTCGGAATCGGTACCCGTTGCCATTGATCCCAGAACTTCTCGATCGGCTGCGAGGAGCAAAGGTGTTCACAAAGATCGACTTACGAGGGGCCTACAACCTTGTATGGATTCGTCCCGGCGATGAGTGGAAGACTGCCTTTCGTACAAGGTATGGACACTTCGAGTACACGGTGATGCCTTTCGGCCTTACCAATGCCCCAGCCGTGTTCCAAACATATGGTGAACGACATCTTTCGTGACTTCTTGGACCAGTTTGTGGTTGTCATAGTTTTTACTATGACTCAACCCTTTACTTTGGACGTTGACTGTTGTTACTACTGTATATGTTGATAAGCCCTAGGTGTAGAA
>PUQB01000406.1:82847-229798 GCA_003024785.1 Selaginella tamariscina
AACAGGCCCGCTTAAATCCTATCTAGTGATGGTCCGACCGGGTGTCATTAGGTATTTGCAAGAAACTCTGGGCGAAGCTAGCACTTCCATCTAGAAAACTCTACTTGGTTTTCCGTGTCCCGGTTGGATTAATGGCTAGTTCCGGTGAATTCGGCATGTCGAATATGCTTAGAAATACCCCCAGGTTTGACAGGTTAGGGTTTAGGGGTCGATGGATAACTCACCAAGTATGTTCCCTCTGGGAATGAGATTTCAGTGCTAGCCCACTTATGTAAACAGGAAACCAGGGGGGGGGGGCCTCTGTCACATAATAAGGTAGTTGTAGGAGTGAAGGTTCCTGGGTTCATGACTGAGCTCGTTCTCTTCTCCCAGTGCAAGCTCTAGCTTGTGTCGTCAAGGCACAACCCCTGTTGTGCCGTCCTAAACTTCCAGATGCCAGGGGTACGTCCCACCTTCGGGGTAGCTTACCCTTAACGTTGGCGAATCCATGCCTGGGAGGTCTTGTCGGAATGCACGTTCCAAGAGGCTGAGGTTGAGGCTTGTCTCCAGCCTCCTCCTCCACGTCAAGCTAGGTGTAGCACTCACGGCCAAGCAAGGCACATCCATGTCCTTGTTCAAACTGTGAGCGTGGGATCTTGTTTGACAGGTTCATGTTACTTAGTTCTGAGGGTTCATTGAGGGGTTCTAGAGTCGGCATTTAGGAGCCACGTTGTGGCACTTGGTGCAACTCTTGAATCGAAGGGCTATGGCATGATAGCCCACATCGGGAAGACAGTGTCACATGGAGATGTGACACTGGGCTAAATGTCACATGGTACAACGCCTGAGGCACGCCCTTTGGGGTTTGTCATGGGTTTGTTGCCAAGGGGTTGGATACTCTAGCCAAGGCATGCTTGTGCTTGCACTAGGTGCTAAGCCTTGGGCATCTGCTCAAGGGAGGTTAGGTCTCGTAACTAGGTGTGCTTTGGCACAACTTGCTAGGGGAGTGTTCTCTTGGAATCCAAGGTTGAACAACCTAAGCTCATTAAGAAGCCCTTTCATGAGGCACTTGCAAGGTCATGTGCTTAGGGTTATCCCAAACCTAGCCTTAGGAGTTTGCTTAGCAGGACACTCGTGTTCGCCTATGGCACACACTCGTGTCCTCATTAAGTACTAGCTCTAGGTCTAGGGTATAACTTGGCCACTCAAACCCTTAAGGGTTAGTCCGTGGTTCAGGGTACCCCTTGTCGCCCTAAAGGGGTTGTACTCCCGGATGAGGGTGATTCCTCAAGGGGTAAGTGACGATGCCTTAACTCTGTCTAGGGGTGTATGTGGAACACATGTCTCCTTGATGGGGGTTAGGGCATGAGCCTGTCTAGGTCTTCTAGGGCAAGACCTTAAGTCAACTAGGGTTATCCCTCAAGGGTTTAAGGGCAGACACTCTAGGGAGACTTAGGCTAAACCCTAAATCAACTAGGGTTATCCCTCAAGGGTTTTGGGGGTAGACACTCTAGGGAGACTTAGGCTAAACCCTAAGTCTCATGTCCACTTGGGCATTAGAGTCTAACCCTAGGGGTCGTTGGGGTTGTTCTGGGAAACTAGCGTTGCTCACACAGGGTGACGACGCCAATGGCCACCTGGCAGCCACGTGACGCCACGTGTTGGCCCTTTGGGTTAAAACTCTGACAGTGGTGATCTACCTCAACGACATTTTGATTTTCTCCAAGGACCAGGCGGCACATGACAAGTATGTATGGTTGTTCTACAACGGCTTTGTGAGCATGGCCTGTATGCGAAGTTGAAGAAGTGTTTTTTTTCGATAGGGATTCTGTGGAGTTCTTGGGCTACATCGTCTCTCCTGCTGGCGTTTCCATGGACATGCACAAGGTGAAGACCATCGTGAGTGGGAGAGGCCCAAGTCTGTACGAGATGTACAATGTTTCCTTGGCTTTGCAAACTTCTACAGGCGATTCATACAGGACTTCTCCAAGCGTGTACTTCCACTCACGGAACTCACCAAGCGCACAGAGGTTTTCTCTTGGTCCGACAAGGTGGAACATGCATTCACAACACTCAAGGCACCTTCACGACAACTCCGATTTTAGCACATCCTGATCCTTCTTGTCCTTTCTTCATTGAAGCAGATGCCTCGGATTTTGCAGTAGGATCCGTCCTATCGCAAGTTGGAGAGGACAAAGTTGCTTCATCCTGTAGCTTTTCACTCTCGTAAGTTCTTGTCGGCGGAGATCAATTACGAGATCATGACAAGGACTCAAGGCCATTGTGGATTCGTTTGAGGAGTGGCGGCATTTCCTAGAAGGTGCTGCACATCCTGTACAAATTCTTACGGATCACAAGAACCTGGAGTACTTTTCAAACGGCTCGAGTTCTCAGTCGGCGACAGGCTAGGTGGGCGGAGTTCCTATCACGTTTTGACTTCGTCATCGTCTACAGGCCCGGCTTTCGGAATGGCAAAGCGGACGCATTGTCTAGGCGCTCTTACCTTGCACCAAGCCCGGGCGATCCTGCATTTGACTGTCAAAGGCAAGTGTTGTTGGGTCCTGATCGATTCCGGCTTGCGGCACTGCAGGTTCATCAGGCTCTAGTAAATTCAACACTCCTACAAGACGTCCGTTCGCAGTTGGCTACAGACGACTTGGCAAAGAATGTGTTCTCACACATTCATCCTGACGTTGCAAGTTCCTCTTCCTCCAGTTCCCGTCCAGACTACAACCTGTTCACCATACAGGATGGACTCCTATATCGGGAAGGTCTCATGTACGTTCCTGTTGGTGTTTGCAGGACTCGTGTGGTACAGGATTGTCATGATACCCCGGCTAAAGGACATTTTGGTGTGGCCAAGACAGTTGAGTTGGTGACTCGCAACTATTGGTGGCCTGGGTTGCGAGGTTTTGTGGAGAGGTTTGTACGAAGTTGTGACACTTGTAACAGGTCTGTTAACATAGAAAACTTTCCTGTGTGCAGAAAACACTGTTCAAGCGCAGGAAAAGCTTTGCACGTTAAAGTGTAGGGATTTCGTCCAATAGAGAGCTCTAGATATATACTTATTCGTCTCTAAGGTCAAGGATAGGATTTTGCTTTGGCCATTGCCATGTATAAGCATTCACAATACCCATAAATATGCACTTGCATTACTATATGAATACAAAGAGATAGCAAGTGTGGAGACTTACTTCTCTCCCTAAGATACTCTCTCTCTCATGCATTGCTCTCCATAGCCTTCATAGCCTTCATAGTCTCTCTCTTCTTGCCCTTCCTTGCCCTAACCGAATCCTGTCCTCCTCCAACCGTCATAACTGTCTGCTTCCTGCAACCGTAGGATCCTTCCTACCCTGTAGGATTTTTCCTACTGCGTAGGATTTTCCTGTACACAGGATATTTCCTACTACTACTTTCCTACAAGTTATTCCTCCACCGTAGGAAAGTCCTATGTATGCAGTTCCTACATGCTATATTTTTGGCCTCTAACACTATTCCCCACCTTAAGATTTGCAGTGTCCTCACTGCACCTGTCCTGCACCCTCATTCTCCTGCGGCTCCTCAGGATACTCTGTCTCATATTCCTCCTTGTACCTCACAAACTCTGCCTTTACCTTCTCCATTTCCTGTGCCATGGATGCCACCTGCAGTCGGAGACCCTGGTTCTCCATCTGCAGTCGTTGAAGTTCCTCTCCCAGCACCGTCAGTAATGCTCCTCCCTGTCGGAGTTCTTCCTGTGTCTTGACTATCTTCTGCGCCATCGGCATAGGTTCTGAAACACTCACCGACTTGCTCTCAAGAACCGTAGGACTAGGAGTCCTTGCCTTCACCGGTCGTGCTCCTATCCTACTAACCGTAGCCTGCATGGTGTTGATCTTCGGCATTACCACTGCCTCCACCGCTTCTGCAATCAACCTGCGAATTTCTGCTCTGTCCTTCACTGTGTAGCCCATATTCACAAACTGGTTGTACAATGCTGAAGCCAACTGTGGTACGTCCTGCGATGCTGAACTCACCTTCGCCGATTTGTCCAGTATCTCCTGCTGCATACGAGACAAAACCTGCGCCAGCTGTACCTCAACCTCCATAGGCACTTCCTCCTGTCTGAAGGATTTCCGCCGCTTACCACCGTCCATGAATCCCTGGTTCCATAAACTCTGTTGCCATTTCTTCCGCCGCCGCTTCGTAGCCATGAGTCATTCCCCCACCTACGTGATGCATAGGATACCCTCCTCGTGCAAACGTACCTCTTCCTCTGGAGAATGCCCTGCCGCTCCACGGTTGAACCATGGCTGCCGTGTCATTGGAACACGTCCCATACCTTCACTTGGTGATTGATCTTGCCCCGTTGGTAACTGCAACAAAACTGCAGTTGCCTCCTCAACTGTTCCTGGAATATCCCCGGGAATCTCCTTTCCCTTATTCCCTAACGGCTCCGGTGACAACTCCACCGATTTCCCTTTCTCCATTGTTGGTAACTCCTCCTTCGTCACCTCCCGCAACTCAGGCGACTTCTCTTCCTTATTGTGTTCACCAGACGTTCTATCCTGCGACTGTTCTTTCGACTTTCCTCTGCTACCTTCGTCTGAGTCGCTGGTACTTGTTCATGTGGCTTCTCTAGCTCCATTTGTACCACTTCCTCCAACGTCTTCTTCTCCGGACGCTGTCCCACCTTCTGCGGCTCTCTGGTTTTCAGCGGCTTCACCCTCAAAACCTGTTCCGTATGCTCTTCCTCCTCCTCTTCTCCTGTTCCTGTTGAATCCTCATCATCCAAATGGATGCTCTCCGTCGCGGGCTTCGTCTTTCCCTTCCGCACGGACTTCCGCATCGGCATCACTCGTGATATCTTTTGCTTCTTCCCCGGTGGTGTCTTCATCACCTTACTGGTACTCTCCTGACGCTTCCCACTAGTCACTTCCTGTACCTTCTTTCCTATCACCTGTTCTGAGGTGTGAGCACCTTCTGCAACTTACTAGCATACTCCTGCTCCTCAACTTCCTCTCCACACTCCATCACATGATTCACAAGTGTCTGTATCCACGCCAATGCCATCATCGGAGACTCCTTCTGCTGTATCTCCTTCTCCTGAGCAGTAAAAACATACTCACCCAGTTTCCTGAGGAGATAACGTGCAACTCCTGCACACTTCCCCGTCTTAAGTGCGTCATACAGCGACATAACTGTCTTTGAAGCTGTGGTGGAAGAAAGTCTGAACTCAAAAGAGTTCACCAAAAATTTACCACAAGCTCCACTTCTTCCTCCAAATCGCCACACGCAAGCCAAGCTTGCTATTGTATTGCCTCCCCTCTTTCAGATAGATATCTAGATTCTTCTTATCTACCTCTAGCTCTCCTTCTCCTAATGGCAGCCGGAATATCTCCGCGATTGCCTTCTCATTAATCAACATCCTTCTCCCTTCGGCATATGCAACGAAGTTATCCCCAATCATCTTTTCTGCCATCATGATGAAATGATAGCACTGTAGCGCATCAGGATTTACCTGCGCCAGAAGGTGAGCGTACTTCTCAAGACCCAATCCCTGAGAGCGTTCTCCAGCTCCGGATTGATCTCCCATCCCGTCAACATGACTGTAAAATGGCCACATGCCAGATCCTCAGCCGCCTTATGCAGAGATCGGCAATTTTTCACCACAAGAGTATTCTTCCCTCCTGCCATATCCGCGAAGAAAGAAGCTACAAACCCTAGATCTAGGTTTGGCGCTGATTTCCAAGTGTATTGGAATATTCGTATAGAATATATCTCAACGTCTATAAATGATACTTCATACCTCCTCAACTTATTTATGTTTACCCTTTCCTGCATTCCGTCTCCTGTTAGGGTTTCAACATTTACCACACCTTCCTCACTTATCTCCTTGACTTTGAATGGACCTAACCATTTCATTTTTAATTTATTGTGGTTTATCAACACTTCCTCTATACCACAAGACCAAATCTCCTTCTCTTATATCATGCTTCTTCCTTTTCCTATTGTACCAGGCTCTCCTTCTTTTCTGAATTGCCTGTACAGTCCATAAAGCATGTAATCTTATCTCATCCAGTTTTTCTAAATCCTGTAACCTACGTTGTAAGGATTCTTGCTCACCTAAATTATGCTTTACAGCAATCCTTAAAGATGGCACAATATATTCAACAGGAGTTATTGCCTCAAGTCCATATGCTAACTTAAAAGGCGTCATTCCTGTTACAACCTTATAGGCTGTTCTGTAAGCCCACAAGACTTCAGGAAGTCTTTCATCCCAGTCTTTTCCATTTTCCTGAATCACTTTCCTTAAAACATTCTTAAGGACTTTATTTGTAGATTCAGCTTGACCATTCCCTTGAGGATAATAAGGTGTAGATTTTATGTTTTATAACAAATTCTTCCATAAGTGTTTGAATTGTTTCATTAATAAAGTGTTTTCCTCTATCACTTATGATTTCCTTAGGAATTCCATACCGTACTATAATCATATTATATATAGCACGGGCTGTATTATAAGCATCAGCTTTCCTCATAGGTTCTGCTTCTACCCACTTAGTCATATAATCCGTAAGTACCAGAATATATTGATTCCTTTTTGTACTCAGGATTTATAGGTCCTATAAAATCCATTCCCCACCTTTGAAAAGGTTCTAGTGGTAGGATAGGATTTAAAGGATATACCTGTTTCTTAGGTGGTATATGTGCTCTTTGACACTTATCACATTTCCTACAGAAATCTCCTACATCCTTCCATAATGTAGGCCACCATAACCCAGCCTGTAATATTTTCCTTGCAGTTATTTCCTCTGCAAAATGCCCTCCTGCTAGACCCGCATGGGCCTCTTTCAGGATATCCATAACCTCAAAAGGTTCCACCCAACGTCTTAACACTCCATCCTGACCCGTCTTATATAACTTTCCTCCCACCAAAGAATAACGTCGTGTCCTCACGACAAATAACTTTTTCTGATCATTAGTCTCATAGGATGGTGGAACTAGTCCAGTCGACAAATAAACTTTTATATCCTCCATCCATGTAGGAGGAATATGCACATGAAACAAGTGTGCATCAGGAAAGTCATCCATATACTGGATTGGAACTTCTCCTGTTTAATGCGGCTTAAATGGTCAGCCTGTTCATGCTGTCTACCAGGTTTATGTATGATTTGAAAATCATATAACAGGAGAAACCATCTAGCTAAACGTCCTGTTAGGACTGGCTTGTTTAAAAGATGTAACAAAGCCTTATGATCTACAAAGATTTTGACTTTATTAGCTAATAAATAGTGTCTGAATTTATGAATTGCATATACCATTCCTAAAGCTTCTTTTTCTGTGGTAGTATAGTTTACCTCTGCCGGTGTTAACCTGCGACTTGCATAGTAGATAGGACGGTCCTTTCCATCTTCCTGCGTCTGCGTAAGGATGCTCCTATTGCGATGTCTGAGGCATCAACCTGCACATGAAATTCCCTGTCCCATTTAGGATTTACTAATATAGGTGCTGTTACTAAAGATTTCCTTAATGTATCAAAAGCTTCCTGACATGCAGAGTCCAATCATAGGATTTTCCTGCCTTTAAAAGGTCAGTTAAAGGTCTGGCTATTTGGGCATAATCCTTAATAAACCTCCTATGATAGCCAATCTTTCCTAAAAACCGCCTTAATTCTTTTAGATCCTGCGGTGATTGTAAGGTAAGTATAACTTTAACCTTATCCTGATCCACCAGGATTCCTTCCTTACACTACATGTCCTAAGAGAACTCCTGATTTTACAAAAAAATTACATTTCTCAGGATTTAAAGCAACTGATTTTGCTTACATTTCTGAAAACACCTTTCTAAACAATAAAGATGATTCTCTTTATCACTATATACACTAAAATCATCCATAAAAACTTTCATAAAATCCAATAAATATTCCCTAAAGGTATCAGTTATGATCCTTTGGAAAGTAAAAGGTGCATTACATAAGCCAAATGGCATAACTTTATATGCATATGCACCCCATGGACTTATAAAAGCTGTTTTATGTTGGTCCTCCGGAGCTACTAGAATCTGATTATATCCTGAGAATCCATCCATAAAGGAATACATCTCATGTCCGGCCACACTATCCAACATTTCTTCTGTAAATGGGATAGGAAAAACATCCTTCTTGTGGCATCATTTAACTTCTTATAGTTTACACATACTCTCAACTTTCCATTCTTTTTAGGAACAATCACAAGTGGTGATAACCATTGTGCACCCTGTATAGGATAAATAAAACCTACACTTAACAGCTTATCTATCTCCTCCTTCACAAGCTGTGCATAATTAGGATTCATCCTATATGCTCTCTGTTTCACAGGCTCACTTCCTGGTAATAATTGTATAGTGTGTGTACACAATTCAGGAGGTATGCCTTTAAGATCTTTATAGGACCAGGCAAAAACATCCTGATATTTTTGAAGCAAATTCAATCCTTTTTCCGGAATTCTTTATCTAATTCCTGAGCAATGAATAGGTTTTTAGGTTCATTTTCTGTACCTATATTCACTTGCTGCAAAGGATCTGTAGTATACACATATGTATACTCCAGGTTGTTCCTGTAAATCAATCTCATATGGGATTGCCTTATAGAACTTTTCCTGCAATCCGGGCCTATCTTCTTCCTTCTGCTGAACAGTTTTCTTTCCTTTCAGCACTACGTTTAAGTCTATATCCGTCAGGACTTTTAAGTCAGGATATGCTTTCAGGATTTCTACTTCTTCCTGATCGTCTAAGCCATTAAACCAGTCATATCCTTCTAAAATAAGGGTCTGTTTTCCTTTTTAACATACCTTTTTGTATGATTGTATATCACCGGTTTTCCTTCTCCTTCTCCCAGCGTCATCTTTCCTGTTCCCCAATCCTGTATAACTTTAGCAGTTTTCAGCCAAGGCCTACCTAATAACATAGTATATACAGTATCTTTTCCTTCCATTTGGAGGACAATAAGGGACACTTATATTTAAGACCCTTTATAGATATAGTCACTCCTCTCACTATACCTGTAGGCTTGACACTTCTCTGGTCTGCCATTTTTAAATTAAAAGGAGCAGGCTCAATGGGTCCTAAACCCATTTTCTTACAAGCATGTTCCTCAATAAAATTAACTCCTGAGCCTCCATCTATAAGGACTTCTTTTATCTTGTTTTACCAATATATACAGTAATGCTGGGCACATACCCATCATAATCACCTTCTTTTTCATAATGTTTTTCTACTCGGTGAATTTCATTTCCTGTATATGCAGGTAAGGATTTTGGAACAATGTTCAACATTTCCAAGATTTGATTTTTAATATATGGGGCAATATGTATTAATTGTCCCAACGTGATTGTAATTTCTTGGCTCAATGCACTTTGAGCCATTGATTCTGCCACGTCATCCTGAATCCGTTTCACAGGAATGCTCTGTTTTCTAGGGTTACTCTGTTTTACAGGAATATTCTTTTTCTCTTGAATATTCTTCCCTAAAATAGAATCAGTTATTTTTAGATCTTTAGGTATATCCGTCGGTTGTGTATCATCATCCGAGATATACTCAGGGAGATCTCGTTCTTGGAGATGAGTGTTCATCTCTCCCATTGTTTGCGTACTATCCCGCAATGGATACACAGAATTTCCTTCTTCTGCTGGAAGGTATTCCTGTTTCTGACATATATTTCTTTTTGTACAGATTACTGCTCTCACGGCAGGATGGTTTTCTAGCTCATTCTCGTCCACATCAATGAACCGAGCTCCAAGCTCTCTCTTGGAGCATTGTTTGAGGTGGAAGGCTGATTCTTAGGACAATTTGGAGAAATATGTCCTTTCTCTCCACATGTATAACAAGTAAGATTAATAGAATTCCTTCCTTGTACTTGTCTTTGTCTATAGTTATTTTGATCTCCATAACTTTCTTTTCTTGGATATCTTTCTGGTCCTCTGTAGGACGTCTCCTTCCTTCCCATATTAGGCTTATATGGAGCATATCTAGTTTGATTCCCCTCATACAGCCTATCATCTCCTCCTGTATAAGGAACATTCCTTCTGTTATCAAAAGGATTCCTATTTCTTCCTTCTTCCCAACTCCCAGGCTGTTCCTCATAATAGAGCTTCCTATTCCGAGATGGGAATGTGGTAACAGGTGGTTGTCTCACAGGAAACGGCCTGTTATACCAGCCTTCCTTTCTTCCTTCTTTTCTCCTTTCTTTTTCCACACGTGCCACATTTTGATTAATAAAATACTTACAGTCTTTTGCCGAATGTCCTTCTTTATCACATATTTGACATTTTGGCAACTGTAGTCTACACTCATCCTTAGTATGTCCAGGATTTTTACACTTGGCACACCATACTTTGGCATCTAATTCCTTATACACAGGATTACCTTTCAAGGACTTAACTAGCTGTAATAACATTCTCTCATCAGCCTTATAATCCCGAACTTTATAGGTTCATCCTCATCATCTGAACTATCCTCCTTTCTCCTTGAGGATTTTATCTTTCCTTCTGCTATGTTTTCTATTTGTCTCCTCTTCTTCTCATAATCTTTAAGATGCTTTACAAGATCTTTCCTGTCTACTTCCTCAATTGTCATTGCATAATGCCTATATGGCTTCTGCAATCCTTGCTTATACCATTGAAGCAAAGCTTCTTCCTTAACATATAGTGAGCATTTCTTTTCATGCTTTTTAAAACGGTGTGTATATTCCTCTAGAGTTTCAGTTTTTCCTTGTAGGATATTTCTGAGCTTCTCTAAGTGCTCTTCAGGCAACTCTTCCTTTTAAAGTATTCTTTAAAAGCTTCTGTAACTTTCTCATAATCTTCTCTCACATCTTTCTCCAACTCATAATACCAATCAGATGCATTTCCTTTTAATGTGTGAGGAAATATAAGCAACTTATCTGCATTGCTTACTTTATACAACTTTACAACTTCCTCAAACTGCAATAAATGTCTTTTAGGATTTTCCTTCTTTCCTGCGGAAAATATTGGGAACATCAATGTGCCTCCCAACATTCCGGGGAAAAGTGTCATATTAGACATACTCGGTGGGTTTTCTCTACCACCTTCCTCCTCACCAAGAGGGGAATTTCCAGGAGATACTCCTCCTGGTCTAATAGGAAATCCTGTTCTCCGAGGAGTTCCTTCCAACTCCTCTTCTCCTGCAGTTTGATAGTCACCGTATTGTATATCCTCCACACCTTTAGCAGCACTTTCTCCTATCTGATCAATGAGTTTTATAAGAGCTTCTTGCCTATTAGCAAGCTCTATTTGCTCAGCTCGGGCAGCCTCTCTCTCGGCCTGCCTATTATCTCTCTCTCTTGCTAGAGACGAGTTAGGATTATGTTGCCTCCAAGGCTCCATCCATCATCATATATATACACACTTCTTTTTCACTTAAGCTCTACTTCTCTCAGAGCTATATCACTTCTCACTTAGGAATTCAACAAATTCCTCCACAACAATGGCGAAATCCCTCCGTGGTCGCCATGTGTTAACATACAAAACTTTCCTGTGTGCAGAAAACACTGTTCACAGCGCAGGAAAAGCTTTGCAAGTTAAAGTGTAGGGATTTCGTCCAATAGAGAGCTCTAGATATATACTTATTTCGTCTCTAAGGTCAAGGATAGGATTTTGCTTTGGCCATTGCCATGTATAAGCATTCACAATACACCATAAATGCACTTGCATTACTATATGAATACAAAGAGATAGCAAGTGTGGAGACTTACTTCTCTCCCAAGATACTCTCTCTCTCATGCATTGCTCTCCATAGCCTTCATAGCCTTCATAGTCTCTCTCTCTTCTTGCCCTTCCTTGCCCTAACCGAATCCTGTCCTCCTCCAACCGTCATAACTGTCTGCTTCCTGCAACCGTAGGATCCTTCCTACCCTGTAGGATTTTTCCTACTGCTGTAGGATTTTCCTGTACACAGGATATTTCCTACTACTACTTTCCTACAAGTTATTCCTCCACCGTAGGAAAGTCCTATGTATGCAGTTCCTACATGCTATATTTTGGCCTCTAACAAGTCGAAGATGCTCATCATGCACCCTCTGTCTTCTTCGTCCTCTTCCTGTTCCTTCTGCTCCTTGGAGATCCATTTCTATGGATTTCCTCACAGATCTTCCTCCTCGTGGATTCGATGCAGTTCTGTGTGGTTGACCGTTTCACCAAGCAGGCTCATTTCCTACCCTGCAACAAGACAGCTACAGGTCAGACAACTGCCGAGTTGGTGATCCGTGAGGTGTTCCGACATCATGGTCTTCCTGAGAGCATTGTTTCCGATCGAGGTCCACAATTCATGTCCAAGTTTTGGCGAGAGCTTCTTCGGAGTCTACAGGTTAAAGTGGATCTTTCTTCAGGATATCACCCACAAACCGATGGGCAGTCCGAACGCACAATTCAGACCTTAGAACAGTATCTTTGTTGCTTCATCAGTTACCAGCAGGACAACTGGTTGGACCTTCTTCCAATGGCGGAGTTTGCCTACAACAACTCCGTTCACGCATCTACAGGACAGACACCTTTCTTTGCTCTTACAGGCCACCATCCACGTTTTGACTTCGCTCCTCCCGCTTCTCCTTCTTCCGCTCCTGCAGTACAGGATCGTCTTCAGCATCTTCGGCAGGTACAGGATGATCTCCAGGTTCACCTTCAGCAAGCACAGGAACGGTACAAGCATCATGCTGATGCTCACCGTCAGCCGGCACCTGCATACAAGATTGGTGATCTCGTGTTGGCTTCTTCGTCGACACATTCGCACCAACAGGCCTTCTTCTAAGTTAGATTTTCAACGATTGGGCCCTTATAGGATCGTGGCGGAGGTAAATCCTGTAGCTTTCCGACTCGAATTACCATCCACGGTGAAACTTCATCCTGTGTTTCACACCCTCCTTGTTGGAGCCGTATCATCCTTCTCTCTTCCTGGTCGTGCTTCTTCTCCTCCCCTCCTGGGGTCATTGCTGGTGAACCTGAGTACGAAGTTGCAGCCATCCTTGATTCTCGTCTTCATCGCCGCCAACTTCAATACTTGGTGGATTGAAAAGGTTATTTGCCTACTGATCGCACTTGGGAACCTGCATCTAACTTACTCCATGCTTCTTCCAAAATTGCTGCCTTCCATCGGCATTATCCTACTAAACCAGGTCCTAAGACTCGTGGAACTCGTTCTTAGAGAGGAGTGCTGTCACAACCCGATACAGGATACAGGATTCCGATACAGGACAGGATGCAGGATTTCGGATACAGGATACGGGTTACAGAATAGCCTGCAAGATATTCCTACAGGATATACCTATAGGATATTCCTATAGGATATGCCTATAGGATATGCTACAGGATATGCCTAAAGGATAAGGGACACTATTCTTAGCTCATGACTAGATTAGCTTGGAGTTGTGAGCATAAAAGCCCGACCTAATTGTTTACATTAGTTACAATCAACACCAGTCATTCTACGATCATTCTTGTTCTTGTCTTGTCTTGCTTCTTTGCCTCCTGCTCTTGTCTCGCTCCTGGATCCTGTCCTGTTCCTATCTCGCTCCTAGATCCAGTCCTATTCCTGTCCTACTCCTGGATCCTGTCCTGCGTCTTGTCCTGGTCCTGAGTTCCTAGTTCCTGTCTTGTTTTCCTATCCTGCTCCTGAGTCAAACCTTCCTACTCTTGGAATCCTGCTCACTTCCTGTTTCCTGGAATCGTGGCTTGACAGAAAGCAGTCTAAGTGTTTGGATCCAAGAACACCACTATCTTGGTTATCACATTTCTTGTGAAGGTTTGCAAGTTTGATCCTGATAAACTGTTGCACTTTTGAAGTTCCTTATGCCGAAGTGTGTGAACAATTGCAATGTTTTCTTACAAGGTAAATATCTTGGTTGTTTTGTGAATCATCTTTCATATCGTATTACACCATTGCACTCTTGTATGGGCTAAGGATTATGAGTAGGCATTTACAAATCTTAAAGAGCTGTTGACAAGTCCTCCAATTTTGGCGTACCCTAATTATACTTATCCCTTCATATTGCACATGGATGCTTCTGACATTGGTTTTGGGGGCATAATGATGTAGGAGAGTATTAGTGTACCTGGTCAACATCATCCCATTGCATAAATCAGTAGTACGCTGTAGTCAGTAAAGGTGAACTACTCTATGACAAACAATGGTTTGGGGTTTTGAGAAGCTCCATGCCTAATTGCAATGGTTCTCGAATGTTGTTGGAAGGCGATCATGTTATAGTCACTTCATCGTTAAAACGAAAGAACTTGGTTGGCCATGTTGCTCAATCAACCTTGAAGCTTCAGATTTAAGACTTCAAGGTTGTTTATCGCCCAGGGAGTACCATATCTGATGTTGACGCTCTTTCTCGAGCTCCTCATCCACTTTCTCTTTCTTCTTTTGTTCTTGAAGAGTAAGCTATTCTAACATCAATAAAGATTTTGGATGAAAATTTGATACCATCAGCAATTGTTGTGCTTGATATTCAATGTCTGCAAGGTGCAAAGTTAAATTTACCTTCTTTGGATGAGATTCGGGAAAGTTCAAAAGATTGAGTTGTGGATTCGAAGACTTCGTGATGGGGTTGAGAATTCTATATCACTTGCTGATGACTTGCCTTTCAGGCACTTACATTTACAATATTGCCTCTAAGACAACCTTTTTTATTTTGTGGAGACTGATCCGAATGATCATTTGTGGTTGGTGGTGCCTTTGGTCTTCGTTCTATGTTACCATGACTCTCATGTTCTTGGTGGGCACATAGGACATCGTCGTGTAATTGAGAGTCACGGATCTTTTTATTTGACTAGAGTTGGGAAGAGATGTAATTCGGTATGTGCGTAGTTGTGTGTGGTGCCAAGCTCACAATATTCCCCGTGTACTTTAGAAGGATAATTGGAGTTAATTGAGTTTGATGGCGTTTAATTTAATGAAACCTTTTTTGAGGTCAATTGCTAGCAACAAATTGCTTTTGACTACATAACTCGTTGGGTGAAAGTTAATGCTCTTGCTAATCAATTGCCTATTGTTAATCACTTTCTCCTTAATCAGGTCATATTTTAACATTTGATCTGGAGTGGATTCTCTCGGATAACGATCTTGCATTTATGACTAAGGCATTTCATGTTTTGACATTTTGGCTAAGGATACCTCACACTTCAAAATATTTATCATTCTCAGATAGATGGTTTGGTGAAACGACTCATTAAGACTTTCAAAGGGATAATCGCAAAGTCTGTGAATTTTCAACATTTAAATTGGAATGGTTATCTATTATCTCTTGATATACTTATGTCACTAGAATACAAAGTTTTATTTAGTATTTCACCATATAAGTTCTTATATCATCATGACTTGGTGTTGTCGATGAAATTGGGTTTACCTTCTTAATTCATGAGCTACTTAATCAGTAATTATTGAGCATTTTTCCATTGATCTAAGTGGAGTCTATAAAACAATTGGGCCGCATATAAGTGAGACAAACAATGACGTTACAACTATCATCAAAGTATGTGAATTTTCAACATTTGAATTAGAATGGTTATTTATTATTTCTTTGATATGCTTATGTCACTAAAATACAAAGTTTATTAACACTTCACCATATAAGTTCTTATATCATCGTGACTTGATGTTGTCGATGAAGTTGGGTCTACCTTCTTAATTCATGAGCTACTAGTGCTAGGTCCTTGAATCGGTAATTAATTGAATTGGTAATTAATGAGCATTTTCCATTGATTTGAGTGGAGTCTATAAAACAATTGGGCAGCATATAAGTGAGACAACACGGCGCTACATTATCATCATCGTCTACCTATAAAGTCAATGTGGACGAGCTAGTGTTGGTTTATTTTCCCAAGGTTACTATACATGATTAATTAAGAATCTCTTTACTCATTAGAAATGACTCTATTGAGTGTTGTGGTAAGTAAGATTACAAGTTTATAGGTTCAGCACAACATTTAATCCCATCCTCCAGATATTGTGCATATGCAACAATTGGTTGAAAGCATTTTGTGTAACGGAGTCAAGAAACAAGTTGTGTTGCCTACAAATCCATTACTGCCTCCTTAGATTCCAAGCCCATCTACCAAAAAATCTTTCTTTCATATCATTGATCAGGATGGCAGGTCTTGCCGATCAACCCCATCCCCGATATCTCTGCCGGTAAATATATATATTATTATCAATTAATTAATTAATTAATAAACAGGCGGCCACTACCGAGCAGATGAGGAAAACGGGAGGCACTAAAGTTGGTCGAACAGATTAAAGATTGCTCATGGAGTAGGACAAGGGCTAGCATTCTTATGAGAATACGTAACATTTTTATTAGGTTTACTTTTTATGTTATGCGCGCCCGCTTTCGAAGAGTTCTATTCTCTTGCGCTTGCTTGAAGGATCGTCTGCGGCATCAATCAAAAGGGAAGGATTGATCGTATATATACAGATTTCATCTCGGATTGAGGTAAAAGTCGCGCAAAAAACCGTGTTTTTCTTTGCAAATGTGCACAAAATCCTGTTTATGTAGGGAAGTTCGTTATCTCTCTGGCGTTCTCAAATATGTACATTTCATAGATTTCAGGTAAAATCTTAGCTTTCTCGGCTCGTTTCGGACAAGATTCCGCTTGTCGGACTTTCAGTCGGCTCAACTTTGTTTTCTTCAGCTCGTGTCCGATTCCACTGCATTCGGCTTGTATTCGGCTTTTCGCATTCGGCTTAACCGGGACAAGATCAGGTTCGTCTAATTCTCCTTCCCGCTGTATATCGGATGAATCCGAGCCAACATGTCCTATGGATCGCTCATTTAGATTGATCTACTGGTTTATTTCAGGCTGAAAATCTCATGCGGCAGCTGACATTGTGGAGGATCTACGCCGTCCGTGGATGAACTTGCGATCCATCAGGTACATGCGGTGAAAGATTAACAGTTATACACTTTGTGTTTATTGTAGAATGGGGAAGAAGAAGGGGAAACAGAAAGATTCTATCAAGCGTGAGTCAGAAGAGATTGACAAAGCAATAGCGGAGATGGAAGAGGAGGAATCCAAGAAGAGGCAGCCTTACATGAATCGCCTGGCTTTTGCCAAATAGTGCGTGCGCGCGTGCGTGTGCATGTGTCTGTGTGTGTAATTACTAAAATGATTACTTGTTTTTTTTTACAGCATTTCCGACATGCAGAAGTCAAATTTGAGCCTTCAGTTGCTTGTTGGGTCTTTCTTTGCGGTGTGTTTGTGCCATGTAAACGACTGCGAGGATATTTCACCGTCTGTTAAGGGCAAAATCACAGAGCTTATTTGGAGTAAGGTTACGATACCGAACGTGACGGAGGAGCTAGCGGTCCTAACAGATACTGAAGAAATTCGACAAGCAAAGAAGGTAATGCTTTATTACACTGTTTATATATCCAGTCGTTTTATGTGTTTACATAATTCTTTCTTAAGAACAAGAAAGAACATATATAATGCATTAGTATATAGTTAGAAGCTCTCTATTCACCTATTAACTGTGAACTTGTACACACCCACACTGCACAGGCACGCAGGCGCGGCGCGCGCGCGCACACACACACACAAGCTTTGTGTCTGTTCTTTATCCATTCGTTGATAAACCTCTAATTTGTTATACCACTTAAGAAAGAAAGACTTCGAATAATATTATTTTGTTAATTCGATTTTATACAGTGTTTCCAGGAGCATATCGTAGCCTCTTGGAAGAGGTTTTACAGCTGGTACAGTGGAGAGACAAACAGAGATCATTTGGAGGCTTTGTACAGTCTTGGTAGCAGCATCGAGCGGGCATTTGAGGAGCTGTTTGGGATGAAAGGCAGCCGCTATATGCATGAAAACAGAGAATGGCAACAGTTTAAAGAGGTACCGTTCACCTCTTATATATATGCGTGTGTGATCGTGGATCGTACTTTTTCCAGAAGATATCGACGACTGTATAAAGTCAGGTGCAATGTAATCGGTTATCAAATCCGTAAGTGAGATGCGAACAGGGTTTCATACATGCATAACTATATCATCCGGCCTTGCAGCAGTCTATGTTATGTCACTCGACAATGCAGCAGTGTTCATACATATATTATATCACTCAACAATGCAGCAATTAGACAATACTATATCACTCGGCAAGGTAACAAACACACACAACCATTTTTCCTTAATGATTTTCGTGTTTTTTGTTCTACTTAGCGATAAGCCTGTTTTGTCTGTGCATGTTCCCGGAAATTGCAGCGCAGCCACGCGAACAGCGGAAGTAGTAGCGCGGAACGTTTTGCAGTAGTAGACTCACACGTATGCTTATGTTGTGCCTATGCATGTTTCATATATGGTTCATGGATGCTTGAAAAGCACAGTGAATGTACATGTATATGTATATTGACACTGCTTATCAAACTAGTAATACCCGAACTACTATGCATAGATCTCTCTCTCTTCTCTCTCTCTCGTAGCAACTTCTTATGCATAGATGTAATAAGTTAATCCTTACAGGATTCGCCAAAGATGGAAAGTAAGGGGCTATGCTTTAATTATTCAAACTTGGTTATGAGCTTTAACACATGAGAAATCTATTTCATTGAAGAAGGAGGGGGATAACTCTGAACACGAGAATCCTACAACTGAAGAGTGCAAAAACAAGGTGAATTAGTTCATCTCTCTCTCTCTCTCGTTGCCAATGCCAAATGCATTGCATACGCTAAAATATTATTTACTTTCACCCTTTAGTTTACAGTATTCGTGTCTCTGTAACACTAGCTAGCTATGGTACATATTATAAGCACTTACAATTCTGTATTTATCTTCAGGACGTGGCTCCGGCGCAAAGTAAGGGCACGTTCTGTCGTGTTAACTGTCTTATCTGAGCTTCTGTAGCTATAGCTGCAGAAGAGGAAGCGGAGATTGTGTTCATGACAGAACTTGGATGGCAAAATAACAGTGATGAAGAAGGGCTCACATCTGAGGAGATTGCACAGTTCCTTACAAAGGTGTGTGTATGTCAGGGAGTCGAGCATATGCTTGCGCAAAAGTGTGTGTAATACGGGATTATGAAGCATAAATAGTTATGCGTGTGTATAAAACGGGATTGTCTCTTGTCTGTGCATGTGTCTATGTGTTTAGACACACTGTGTGTGCGTGAGAGAGAGAGAGAGGGAGGGTTCACTTGGTTATTTGCAGAATGCCAATGAGCTGTCAAAGGACATGGGAAAGCTCTCTCGGATCTTTGTAGAGACGTACCTTAGCCGATGAGAGTCAAGTGTTTTAGGTATTTCCCTCTAATTATATTATTATCCAACGGTTTAATGAAACAATTTTTTCATTACAGGCCGAGTTACATGCGAATGAGTTCACTGTGTAAGTAGACCCTGCGGATTTTCGGTAATATTTTTGGTAGCATAGAAATATTTTGGTCCAACAGGCAGTTGTCTATCTACTGAAGAGGTAAAAAATTGACGAGTTCCTGTATAGTAACTACCACGCGTGCGTGCGTGCGCGCGTGTGTGTGTGAGAGAGAGTGTTTATAATGTGGTGATACAGGCACGTAGACACATACTATGCACATTACATATATTGTACATACATGAACAACTGTCTTATTGGATATTAGTGTGTTTGTGTTAATAATATATAAATCTGTATATAAATGGAATCCGTTCTTCAATTGTCATACGGCCAATGTTTCATAGCTAAACACAAATATATGATTAAAGTTACAAAGTGAATATAAAAATTGACTTAATTATTATGAACATACAGTAATCATTAACATTTTACAATTATATCGTAATTATTTAACACCTAGTTATTTAAACCACACCTAACACCTATCACATAATTTTGAAATATATTTTATAAATAAAAATTTAGATCCGCATTTTTTACATAATTAATATTTATAAAAAAATATTACATACTACATTTTTCACTAAGGGGTCTTAGCTACCTACAGATGTCGTATAATTTTGAAAATATACAATACGAATATAATTCAGAATGTCCAATTTAACTATATATAGCATTTATTTATATACTGTTTAAATACTTGTTCTTTATAAAACATAGGGTCAATCTGGAAATATCGAAAGTCGAAGATATTTAAGGAAATTTTACTAAAATTATTTATAAAAAACATTAACACTACACTTTCGACTAGAATAAGCCTTACATTTAACTCAAAACTACATTCTAAATAGTCTCTTATTTCCACAACTTACGTATATATATATATATATGTATCATAGAATGACTAACTAAGCAGCATATGCAATCCATCTCAAAGGATGTAATCTCCAAACACAATCTGTCTCCTCTGCTTACATATGGAGGACTCATCCAGAGAGATGGTAAAGCCCCAGAGCAAATTAAAAGAGAAAAAAAAAAGATAGAAACAAGAGAAAAAAACCAAACCTCGCACTTACCCCCACGAATCCCACAAAGACCACCTTGTGGGATTCATGGGGATACATTCCCTCGTTAAAGGCTTAACTTGCTTAACACTTGCTGGTAGCAGCCTCGCCTTTGTTCTCGTTCTCGGACTCGCTTAGAACCTCGGGCCTCCGAGGTGGCGGTGCTGCACTCACAGCCAACCGAGCGGATCCTCACAGGTTGAGCCATGCCATATCCACCAAACGTTGAGCAGCTCGGAAGATTGTATGTAGATGCTGGCATATTCGAATAGTCCCACCAGGTTGATGCATTATTCGACCAAACTCCCTGCTAAATGACTCTCCTTCGACGCTACCTGAGATATTCATATTAATATGAGTATACTTACAGTTAACTATTAACACAGTGATATCTAACATTAAACACATTAAATAAAAACAAATTAAACAAATTTTTATATAGAGCATATACACTACAGTAGGTATATACGATGGAGCATCTACCAACTATACAATGCATATGTTCTCATAAATTACTAACAAACATAATACTTAGAATACTGGCAGAACTACATAAAGAAACATAACAAAGAGTGTACATACAGTTATGTATGCGTCTTAAATGTATAGATATATAAAAGGGAGAAATACAGAAGATATATACAGATACTTACCAGAATCATTTGGAGGAATAACCCAGGAATGTTCTTGCTGGAAGAGGAATACTAGACGGGATAGTCTTGCTAGACGAGGGATATTCGTACTTCCTGAGCCAGTCTTCCTCGTCCCGTTGTTTCCTCGTGTGGACACTGATCTCCTGCCTACGAGGACGGAGCTGTACAGGCATGATTGGCATATTCCGGCTTCCAGATGAGCCAGATAGCAGATTCCGCCGTGGAGCAGACCGATAATGTCCTTCCTGTTTTGGTAAGAATGTCTGACAATGTAAAAACAAAATCAATAAGTTTTATATTATCCTGTTAATCATATAATGGATGATGGTATATGGCCGAGGTTGTTGCATCTCCCTCAAAGTAAATCTCTAGTGCTGTATGTCTGTGTTTAGTTATACAAAGATCCTAGTAATAGCATTTATAGTTATAATTCACATAACAAGAATCGATCTATGTTCAGTGGATATATGACAGTATGCAAGTGTTTCAAAAATACACATACATATGTATAATACTCCATTATCTTCATCAATATGTATAGTTTACCATTACTTAAGAATATGATTCGTCTAGCGAAGTTATATCTTTACTAATGTTTATATACGTATATATTAAAATAATACCTGTGTGATTGAGGATCAGAGTTTGCATCAATGAGCCAATTTCCAGGATGGTATTGGCGTGTTCGAGGTGCAGACGATTGAATGCTCCTCTCATCTTTGCCGTGTGCTCTTGCTAGTGCTCTCACTACAAAGGCTTGTTCCTGCTCTTCACTCACATCACACTCTATTGGTATTGCTGATGTTCCAGTTTGTTTGCATCTGCACATAACCAACATTTAAGTATACGTACATATGCATTATGTACTCCACAAATACGAATATATACAATATACATAAAACTTGAAAGTCAATAACCTTAACCATGTACCTTGCAGCAGGTGGGCGTAATAAACAACAAGAACAAGAACAGCATATGCACAGAACATATCTGGATTGTAGTTTTCAATAGATACAATAGTACTATTATGTGTGTACCCGTGTGTTGTATATAGATACACATAAAACAGTATTCACCAAGAACAGAAATACTATATATGCGGGATCTATGTCTGGATACAAAAGGTGTATGGGAGTTAATGTTTCGTAAAACACGGAGATCGGCAAAATGCATATATGTATGTACATGTGGACGCATACACAAGTACAGACTTATATACAAATATGCATGCACATGTTAAAGCACTGACATTGTTTGAGAGAACTCCACGCAGTCATGGCAGCGTTCTTCTCTGCTTGTTTCTTTCGTTTTAGCTGCGTCACCAGTGAAGTCCATGCCTCCTACTTCAACTGTGCATGTGAACACGGGCATGTGTCCCGGACCTGAACGGACCGTAGTGTATATCGGCAATGGTACCCCGGCCCGTTGTGCAGTCTCCTGTAGAAGGTTCTTGTACACCCCCGTCTCATCCTACATTGTACACATCAGCCATATATATGAGAATCCATATTACAGATAAACATACTTATACATGCACATATTACACACATAATGTACGTAAAATATTTATAATCTTTATTTTATGTTTAAGCTTTCTGAGGATTTTGATGGATGGGCAGTGATATACAATCGTATGTAATTAGTATCCTAGCTTCTCCCAAGGTGTCATAAAGTTTACCAACTTCGCACTAACTCCCACAGGGAATATTCAGGAATATGCCAATCACATTTAATGAGATGGTGCAGGGTGTAAATGAAATCTGCTCTAACGCCCCAAATGCGCATCAATCCCAATCTACGGTTTATGTATAATGCAAGTAGCTTATACGTAAATAAGCACGCTAATTAAATAACAATGGCAGGGTATAGCTATATATCATATACCCTACAAAATACAGTTTTTTGTACGCACACGTATGTGTTTATACAAATATAACCATCTGAATACGCTAATACGTAGAATATATGAACTGACCAAAATTCGTGCAGCTAGTGACTGGGAAGGTCCTCTACGAGACAAAGTGTTAAGAGCAACTTCGGCAGCAGCATGTTCAGCCTGGCGGAGTGTGCTGAAATAATTGGGACTTTCAAAGATTTCTCCATTAAAGTTTACGGTGGCTTTGAAACGGGGGGCATGGTCAGGCCCTCCCTTATACACGAATATGCAGGAAGATTGAAGCAGCTCCTTTGAGCAAGTTCTTGTAGCTGATTCTTAAACATACCTGCACAAATAGCCTTAATACTCTTCTGTATTGTATCAAACATGTGCATTACTAATATATTACATATATAAATTAAAAGGTTCACAAACGACAGGTGCAATGTCACATATATGACATCATATCGAGTCTATTGGCTGCATCTACTCAAAATGTATATACGTAATCTAAAAACACACACATTATCACATACCAATGAAATAGCTAAGATTTACTTTAAACTAGTGATTGCAGAATCAAAACAGTTATAAATCTTACAATGGCTGTAACTACATATACAATGTTTTGTATTTTAATGGGTCTTGCGAATGATATCAGTGTCTTCTTATAGCGATTCTAAAAGAAATTACTTGTGCATCCTTGTAATGCTCCAGTAAACACTCTTGTATGTTATTCTAACGTTTGGTATATGATAATGTGGCTTCTCATCTTGTTTGATACGATTTATTTTAAACATAAACCGAGATTATATTGATAATTTTGTTTTGTACTAATGGGATGTCTAGAGTGTGGCCAGAAAACACAGTGAAAAAACACATCATATATAATATAGTTCAGAAGAAGTATCAAAACAAGGGTTCATAAACGACGGAGAGTGCAATGTTGGCTAAGAAAAATCACAATGCAGCATCTGCTCATGAATCCAATACATAATCTGGTCCGAATAAAGCCGATCTGTTGAATACGCTACTAAATCTATGCTACATTCGGGGATTTAGAGAAACGTACCTTCTGGCAATGGAACAGACGATCTGCAGAGCTCTACGGCATGTCCGGCCGAGCTCACCCTAGCTCCTGAGGCACCATTAGAGAGCTCCAGATGTGGCGATCCGGATTGAGGCGCTGAATGCAGCGGCGCCGTCCTGACACAGGCGCCGCCGTGGTGATCGTCACACTAATCTTACCCGCACACAGAGAGCGCCTTCGGGAAGAACCCTAGGAGAAGAACGAGGGTTTGTTCAAGCTTTGGCTATGGCGTTTCCTCCTTTCGCACGCACTTTACTGTAGTCAATACATATGCGAGGTCAAAACATGGGAATATAACAGCTCCGGTACCGTCGGATTCTTACAATCCACCTGGACAGATTGCTGCCGTTGGATTGACAGTACAGGATAGCCGTTGGATTTGCGTTTCTGACGGCGAGGATTTAACGTGTTTGTTTCTGGACGGGGCGGGTTCATGTGTTGCCCGTTTTTATTTAATGTGATTTGTTTGTGTTGTTCGGGATTTAATGTGCTGCGGCACAATATAAATTCGGAATATGTGCGAATGGCCAACCTCATATTTAGCAAACTGACTTGTTTAACTCTTAATTTAGTTTATATATATATATAATATTATATTAAATTTATTAAAAATAATAATTTTACTACGTGGATATTTATCATTATTTATAAGAGGTAAATTTTGCATTTATTTGTGCACATGGAAATTTTAAAAGTCAATTTGTAGATCTTTTTAAATCCAAAACGGTTCTGATTTCGGAAGCTGATTATGTTTAGAATTTAATCTACATTACGAATATGTTCTTAAACTACTACTTTTAAGTTTTAATTTGTTTATTATATTTATAATATTTGTTTAGATATGATGTGTATGTTTGTGCGTGCGTGGGTGTGTGTGTGTGAGAGAGAGAGAGAGAGAGTTTTCCGTAATATGTAACTTCATATTGAGCAGTTTAACTCATGATTTATTTTATAAATAAATATATTAAATGAATGAAATTTAAATTGTTAATAATGTTTAGTACGTGGATATTTATTAATATTTAGAAGAGGTAAATCTTTGCATTTATTCTATGCGTACATGGAACCTTTAAGCTTTTTATAAATTATAAAATGTTAATAATTTAGTTGAACTATATGTTATTTAATTTTATTTATTTATTTTAAATATAAGATTTTCATAATATTTTGTTATCCTACTATATAATTCTGGGTATATGTGTGTGAGTGTGTGAATTAATTATATACGGTTATAAATCTCTTAGTATAAAATGGAGAGGCATTAAATTAAACAGAATTTAAAAAATAAAAAATAGAAATAAAGAGATAAAAACAATACTAATAATTATATATAGCCGTTTATAATTTAATTTCCAATTTAAAACAAAAACCCGCGGCCACGTGGCAAATGGAAAGTAAATTTAAAAATCAAAATATTCCAGGAATCTAGGGCAAGGAAGCAGGCAAAATTCCGCGTCTTCCATACGGAAATGCGAAGCTCACACTAAGTAAGTACGTTTCCACAAATTAAGAAATTAACTAGCTTATTTTTTTTTTTAACGATCTAATTTAAATTTAATTCGATTTTTTCGCATTTTTCCCTAATTTCCTTAATTAGGGTTGTGATCAGGATAAGAGGTATGTGTATGTGTATGTATGGATGTGTATATGTATGTATGTATGTTCATGAATTATGTATCTGTATTTGTATGTATGGATGTGCATATGCATGTGTATATATGTATGTATCGATGTGTGCAAATTCGTAACCTAATTAACTACCTATGCATATACTCAACAACTTAGTTTGACTATACGTATAAAACACGTATGTGGTATAGTATTACTCTCTCTCTCTCTCTCAATCTTTTTGTTACAGGTCTCTACTATCTCTACTACTTAGACATCAAAGATCAATATAAAGGTTAATATTTCCTTATGAAGAAATATAGTTATACATATTCAACATATTGAGATCTATATATATATATATATATATATATTATTTATTATTTATTTCTATATATAGACAACACACACACACACAACACTTTATTAAATATACTACATGGATGATGTATATATAGTACTTATAAGAAATCTTTTCAGAAACTAGGGGGACAGTGGGAATTTATTAAAAATATGATTGTGTGTCTCTCTGACATGCATCTAAACTGCAGCACATTATGGCGGGACTGGTGGGAGGAAGTGCTCTCGATGATGAATTGTGAGTATTATGCATGCATACAACACATACATATGTATCATAAACCTGGTTTTCTTGCTTTTCTCCTTAAGAACACAATATTAAAGTAAATATATATAGTTTACATAGTGTATAAGAAGTTTAATAAGCCAGACTCATTTTAAATAGTTTAATATTATACAGGAAGAAAGCAACGTGGTCCGTTTAAGGGACTACCTTTTAGTGCAACAGAAGATGATATTAAAGAGTTTTTTAGAGGTCTGGAGCTTGGTCCTGATGGGATTATTATCTGTGTCAATTTTCAAGGTATAATGCTTATATGCTATGTGCGTGCGTGCGTGCGTGCGTGCGTGTGAACAGGTACGAACTAAGATCTTTACCCTAACAGGGAGGTCTACAGGACAAGCTTATGTACAGTTTGGTTCTACGGAGCAGGCCAACAAAGCTCTTGATAGAAATAGGTATGGGTCTCTTTAGTATTATACTTACAAAGAATGATCTACGTTACAGGCAACATATTGGTAGCCGATATATAGAAGTCTTCAAGGGTCATCCAGCTGATATGCAAGTATGTTTAATGCATATATATTTGGTTATTGTACTCTTATGTGTTAGCAAATATACAGTCCCCCCTCTCTCTCTCTCTCTCTCTCTCTCTCTCTCTTCTTCTCTCTCTCTCTCTCCAAACAATGTTGTGATTATAGATTTAACAAATGCCTTTATTATCAACAAAGACAATTGATTGTTGTGATAAGCCCTTTCTTTGTGTATATAGCTTTAATTATTACACATATATACACAACACATATATATAATTGCTATACAGGGAGCAATGCGAATGGCTGGTCGAGGACTTCAATGTAAACGGGTTACTTGGGATGGGATACCGGGTATGGGTGGTAATCCAGACATGCGTTTTACTGGTGTCGTTCGGATGAGGGAATGCCATACAGGTGCGTGTGCGTGCGCGTGTGCGTTTTATAAGGTTTATTTTGGTTTCAGCTGCACTCCCGCGGATATTATTGCATTTTTCAAAGGAATGCAAATTGCACCTGATGGTATTTTCTTATGTACACATGCCGATGGTCGACCAACTGGAGAAGTGAGTTATTGCATACATATTACATACGTATATGCATATACACGTTACCATATGCATGCATCTACTACATATTCAGTGTGTGCTGTGTGTGTGACAGATATTATAGTTCATATCTATGTATATTTACATTGCTTACATACATGCATATATGCATTTACGTATATTATGTGTACTGTGTCTTTCAGGCGTTTGTGGAGTTTATTAACGAAGAAACAGCCTCTCGTGCAATGCAGTTACATAGAGAGCCTATGGGATCTGTAAGTATTTTCTATCGTATTTTATTGTATTAGTATTATTAATGTATATTAGAATTGTTATTCCTCAATATTACAGCGATATGTGGAGCTTTTTAGAAGCACCAAAGGAGAGATGATGACCGCTGTGCAACAGAAGTTGTGGTTTACTGGAGTTGGTAACTTTTCGCCTTTTGGAGCTCTTTCGCAGGTGTGTGTATGCGTGTGCGTGTGCGTGTGCGATGTGTGCTTATATGTGTATGTATGCATATGTATATACAGGTTCTGGAATGGTTGGAACATTCGGTATGCAAGGAATTGTACAAAAGCACCGGGTTTAAGTGGGGTTTAGGAGATGGTTCAGAACACGTTTGCATTAAAATGCGAGGTCTTCCTTATAATGCCGGCCAAAAAGAAATATCCGACTTTTTTCAAGGTATATATGTGTATAACATATAAATGTTTCTTATTGTGTGTGTTTATGAAGGTTATAATATCGTACCGAATGGAATACATATTGTAATGGGGCAACAGAACGGCCAACAGGGGAAGCATTTGTAGAGTTCACTTCTTCTAAAGAAGCACAACGTGCAATGGAAAAGCATCGGCATAATATCGGCTCACGCTACATAGAACTATTCCGTGCAACAAAGAGGTACATATAAGCTGTGTTGTCTGTGTGTGTGTGCGTGCGTGCGTGTGAGAGAGGAGAGAGCATAAATTGCAGATATGGACAAACCTACAACACATCTTTTCAGTTTTTATTTGTTTGTTTTGTGTTTCTTTGTACAGTGAAATGATGGTTGCAATGGGAGGTATATCCACGTTCCAACTTGATCCCACTTTGCAACTTTTGGTTCTTCAACAGCAGGTCTCTCTCTCTATCATACTATACGTGTATCTATGTATGTATTAATAGATTTCCTTCATATATATATATATATATATATATATATATATATTATATATATGTATATATGTATTAGATATATGTATCCCGATGTTATACATGTGTGTGGCGTGTGTTCATATATCGATACTCAAATGTACTTATTACGATGCAGGCGCCTTTTGGGATGAGTGGGTTGTTAGGTGCACAAGGACCTGCGGGTTCATGGACGGATATTCCCAGCACATTCTCAGCGGCAACCTGGATCCGCTTTTGATCCTAACACAAAGCTTAGAGCCGTTCCCTACAAATCCTCGGTAATCGTGGCGTGTGTGTGTGTGTGTGTGTGTGTGTGTGAGAGAAGAGAGAGAGAGAGAGATAACTGGCTTTGTAGACGTAGGTGGATGTTGATAATGAAGACAAAGAAGAGAAGGAGAATGAGTGGTGAGTTATTTGTTTATTTAAGTTTTTTTGTTATCTGTAAATGAGAAATCGCATTTGCACATTTTCGGTTACTTGCTGTATATTAGGTCACATGGTTTGGCATAATAAATGAATAATCAATGAACATATCAAACTTGATATGTTATGCAAACCATGTGACCTAAATTCATTAGGTTCATTTATACTTTTTATGCATTTGTATTACCTAACATTTTGAGTTAATATTTAGTGATATTTAAGGTTCATTTGGATTGTATATTACTCTTGTTCATCGTGTTGTTCTAACGGAGATAGGACGGAGATAGATGTTACAACATATGCACCATCTTTTCAAGGTCATCCTCAAGTTTGAGTATGATGCAAACCTCAAACTTGAGGATGACCTGCATATTCTTAAAGATAAAAACTAATGAAATCATGGTAGAATTAATCAAAACAATGTAAGTCAACCTAATTATGTTCATTGTTGGGCATGTTAAACCCCAAAACATACATAATGTACTTGTAATGTCTATTCTCATTGGTGGCCACTATACCCAAACTAGAGGCCGTGTCTGCCATAAGGTGTTCCTATGTTTGATGTGGTTTCAAACAATGGGATGAGAATAATAATGTTTCAAAAGGATTAGCTATAGAGAAATGAGTACATGCACAAATGACAAAGGGATTTATGTAATGAAGACTTTACTTTCATGTTTTTTTATATGCATATTAAGGGTTGTAAATTTCACCCAATCATCTAATTTTCATCTTTTCTACAAAAGTTTACGGTGTTTCAATAAATGTGTTCGTCAATACCAATTCTAATATGTCTTTGACAATTAAATCTTTTGGTTAAACAATGTTCATTAACTTTAACACGTGTTAATAAAGTCTTGTACATCTTATATAGTAATAGACAATCTTAAGTGATGTCTTAGTGCACAACATCAACAACATTAGTCATGGGTGAGTTTATTTCTGATTCACTCAAGGTGGTACTAGGTTATGATTATCTAAAGTAATTTAAAGGAGTTTGTGATTTCATAGTAAATTCTTCAATTATTCGTTTTTAACACAATTGCTTTGTGATTTATTCCTTTACCCAAAAAGCTTAATGTTACATGGCACACACATATGCAGGTCATGTTTGTCCCAATTGGTTCTTGCATCCGATCCACCATCCAAATATCGTACACATGTATTGAACAACTTAACATGAGTACATAGATTTATTTAACTTAGACTTATTTCAAAGGGCATAAATAAATATTCAATAGTACATATCAATTGGTAATGCACGACTTTTTAAAGTGTTAGTTCACCAAAGGAGTTATTGACAATGCGGATTGATGTTGTTGATATGATTAACAAACATGTATGTTTTCAATCATAGAGTTCGTGGGCATGCAAACCAAATTTTGCTGCCCAAGCCTAATGGTTCCTTGTGGTTTTGCATGGATTATTTATTTATTAATGATGTCATTATCAAAGTTGTTTATCTGCTTCCCAACATTGTCATCTATTAAATCATTTGGGCTAAAGTAGATGGTTTACCAAATTAAATTTTGCCTTTAAGTATTTATCAAAGTTTTACAACATGTGGCAACAAGTGGTCATTCGACGTTAACACCATATGTAAGCAACACTAGATCTTTTAAGATATATTGGAGGAGTTTGACTCAAATGCTTAAACAAGCATAAGACTTATGGTCATACCTTAAGTCCTTTAAAATGGTTATCCCCCCACACCTAGAAGATAATTTGAGTAGTTTTTTGAGATCTTGCCTTAGGAGACTTAGACATGCTCATACCCTAATCCCACAAGGAGATCTATTTCACACATACCCTCGTGATAAAGCTAAGACATTTACCGCTTGAGAAATCATCTTCATCCAAGAGTACAACCCCTTTTAGGCTGACAAAGGGCACCTTGAACCATGATTGACCCTTAAAGGTTTGAGTGGCCAAGTCATACCCTAACCCAAGGATTCACGAAAGGGCTTCTACTAACAAGCTTAAGTTGTTTAACCTATGAACACACCCTAAGGAGAACAGCCCTAACCAAGTTAGCTGACACACCAAGTTATGAGTCTTAATCTTTCTTAAGCAAATGCCCAAGGCTCAGCACCCTAATGTAAGCACAAGCATGCCTGCATGCTAAAGTATCTAACCCCTTAGTGTTAAACTCATGACACAATCTCAAAAAGGCATGCCTCAGATGTTGTAACATGTGTCATATAACCTAACATCACATGTTTGTCACAACCCGATGCAGGATACAGGTTTCCGGATACAGGATACAGGATGCAGGATTTCGGATACAGGATACGGGTTACAGGATATGCCTGCAGGATATTCCTACAGGATATACCTATAGGATTCTATAGGATATGCCTAGAGGATATGCTACAGGATATGCCTAGAGGATAAGGAACACTATTCTTAGCTCATGACTAGATTAGACTCATGACTAGATTAGCTTGGAGTTGTGAGCATAAAAGCTCCGACCTAATTGTTGTACAATCAGTTACTATCAACACCAGTCATTCTACGATCATTCTTGTCTTTGTCTTATTCTTGTTTGTCTTGCTCCTTTGCCTCCTGCTCTTGTCTCGCTCCTGGATCCTGTCCTGTTCCTATCTCGCTCCTAGATCCAGTCCTATTCCTATCCTACTCCTGGATCTGTCCTGCGTCTTGTCTTGCTCCTGAGTTCCTAGTTCCTGTTTGGCTCCCGGATCCTATCCTGCTCCTGTCTCTCCCGGATCCTATCCGGTTCCAGTCTTGCTCTTGAGTTCCTAGTTCCTATCCTGCTCTCTGTCCTGTTCCTGAGTCAAGCCTCCTTGTTCTCGGAATCCTGCTCTTTCCTAGTTCCTGGATCGTGGCTTGACAATGTTCATGTGACATTATTTCCTAATATATGGGCTATCTTGCTATACACTTGATGCCACAAACATGGCTTATAGATGCCAACTCTAAAACTCCTTTGTGAACCCTCAAGAACATGGTAAAGAAAACCCATTAGCCAAGATCCCACACCTATAGTAAAACAAAGACATGAATGTGTCCTACTTAGTTATAAGTGCTGCTCTTAACTTGACGTGAAGGAAGAGGCTAGAGACATGTCTCAACCTCTGACTAGCAAAACATGTACTTTAACAAGACCTTTCAAGTGTGAATTCACTAATGATAAGGGTTGGATAACCCTTAGGGTGTGATGTACCCATGTGCATTGAAAGTTAGGGTGGCATAATCTGGGTTTTGCCTTGGCAATAAGATAAAGTATATGTAATGAGAGTTCTTGAGTTCGTAAATGAGCTCATTATTCTACTACTGGTGCAAGTTTTAACTTGTGTTTATATGATGGAGTCTCCTCCCCCTCCAATCCTAATTGCTTAAGTGCGGTGACATAGAGTCTTGTTTCCAAAGTAAATGACTTTAGTGTCTTATGACTAGAAACACCCTTAGGGTTGCCCTAAACCCCTTGAATTAGGCTTTAGGGGTAGGTTAATGGTTAAGTTTTATGGAGACATGCATTATACATACCCCATGATAGTGTTTATATGATGGAGTCTCCTCCCCCTCCAATCCTAATTGCTTAAGTGCGGTGACATAGAGTCTTGTTTCCAAAGTAAATGACTTTAGTGTCTTATGACTAGAAACACCCTTAGGGTTGCCCTAAACCCCTTGAATTAGGCTTTAGGGGTAGGTTAATGGTTAAGTTTTATGGAGACATGCATTATATATACTCCATGATAGAGCTAAGGCATCATGACTTAACCCTTGTGGATCTTAATTTAATTGTTTTTCACTTATGTAAGTTCATAACATGATGTTTATAATAAAGAACTATTCAGGATTGTCAATTCTAAGACGCAAAAAAACAAAGGGAGAGTTTTCTAAATGGAGGTGTTAGCTTCATCTAAAGTTTCATGCAAATACCTAATGACACTTGGTTAGACCATCACTAGATATTCAAGTGCACTAAACAGACATGTTTCTACAACATCTAGAGCTCATCAATATAGTTTAATAGATAATAACAGTCAACCTTCAAAATAAAGAGCAATCATAGTAAAAACTATAACAGTATTGACAGATTCCAATGATATATGAATATGTTTTAAAAATCACATTTAATGACGTTTGGATTGACTTTGGCCCCAACCACCTTTGAACATGATGGATGAGCTTCTTACTAATGTATTGGATATTATTGCCAACTTTATTGTTCATTCACAAACACTTAGAGTTTACATGTGATCCAATGAAACTATGTGTAGTTCAAGAGTTTCTTCATCTTTGGATAGTTTAAGAAGTTCAATATTTCCTTGGCAAAGTGTAGTATTTAAGATGGTTCATTGATCACTCATCAAATTGGACTACTCTTTAGGCATTGGTTCGTCCACATGTACATTTCCACTTAACACAAAAGTGCTAGTAGACATTTGATTATTTAAAAGAGCTATTAATAACTTCTCATGTGCTTCAGTACATGAATTTCACTCGACCATTTATCTTATGAGTTAATGCATCGAATATCGATATTGGAGGTGTGTTGATGCAAACAAATGTAGTTAATCATTCCATTCAACATCTGATAGTTTATATTAGTTAAATACGTTAACCAGTGGAATGAAACTATTTAACCACAAAACGAAAATGTCTTGTTATTGTTTGGGCTTTTAAGTGTTTTTTTTGCATGGGACTGATACATTATTGGAGTCTAATCATGATGCGGTAATTTCTTTATTGAAGTGCAAAAACTTAGTTTGTCGTGCAACATGATGTACATTGTGATTTTTAATTTTATATTTTTAAGGTGGTGTGTCATCTTTGACAAATATGGTTAATGTTAATGCCCTTTCACGAGCACCTCTTGTGGATTCCATGATACTTGGTAATACTCTAGCTACTTATTTTGATTTGGTGTAAACCCTTTAGGTGTTTGATGCTGACTTACTGTCTTTGAAGGTGTTATGAGCTGCATAAGAACTTGAACTATGGATAAGTGTTTATGAGATGGGTTTGGAAGTCCATTCTTTAATTTAGAACCTTGGCTCAAGTAATATCAAACTCAATTCTGACTCCATGATGATTTACTATATTTTGTATGGACCAATTCAAAAAATTGGTTGTAGCTAATTGTACCTTTTATTTATGTTTTTCAATATCATGATTCTCCTATGGTTTGGGGTCTTCTCAATCATCAAAAACTTCAACATTTCATTTCATTGATCGAGAATGCATGCCAATGTAATTAGGTACATTCAGAGTTGTTTAACTTGTCAGACTTGGAACTTTAACAAAACACAAGTAGCAGGAATATTAGAGTCAATTAATGTCTCTCACAATTTTGAGTTGGTTACTATTGATCTAATGAGACCTTTTTTTAAGGAACTAGTATATTATTATGATTTCTGATTTCTTAAATTATTGGCTAGAGGTTGGTGCATTTTCAAATGGAATTATTATGTCAACGACATTATTTCTATTTGATCCTTTTATTTTACAACATTCGTGTCCAAAACAAATATTCTTAAACAATGGTTCAACTTTCATTGCATATGTATTAAAGGTGTTATATATTGTAAGATATTGTAAGATACTACATCTGTATATATGCATGTGTATACACACATGCATAGTGACACATGGGTGGTGATCTGGCCCCATGTGTCAGTGCCACGTGTCACATGTGTGCCATGTGGCAGAAGGTCTCATGTATATAAGTAGGGTTTTGAGCAAAATAAAGTATCACATTCTGTGCATATTTATCTATTCTTTCATTGGTGGAAAAGTTGGGTATTCCTTTTCTTCCGTCTCTTCCTTTTCTTGTTTTCATGACAATGAATGTGGAGACGGCTTTTAGTATTTGCTATTGATGCACAAACTAAGTTATTAGAGTGCTTCGTTGAGGGTCCGTCCTCTTCTTCCCCGCTTGAGCCTTCTACCAGGGGATCTACTTCTAATACTCCATCTTCACAAGCCACAAATCCAAGGGTTCGACCCCGACCTTTTTATGGTGATCCGGGAGATGATGTATACCACTAGTTTAATCATTTCCAAGTTATTGTTTGATATCATGGTTGGGATGAGGCTTGTGCTCTCAAAGAATTCCCTACATGTTTGAGAAGCCCTGCACTCAAATGGTATAATGGATTGGCTATGAAGATTCAAGCCAATAGTAACCGACTGACAAAGTGCCTCAAACGTAAGTTTGTCAAAGTTGAGGACTTAGATGATGCTTTCCAACAACTACATGCGATATGACAACATCCTGGTGAGTCTGTTATGCAGTTTAGTATTAGGTTCGAGGATTTAGCTTAGACATATCTTAACATGCTTGAGCCATTAAACTTGGTACGTTATGGCCGACTATGCGACCCGAACTCGTTCGATTCATTCAGGCTCTTCGTCCTACTACATTGAAGGAGGCTTTTGCACTAGCTTAATGATTTGAGTTGGTACTTGGTGAGGGCCGTGGTCCCCTTAGGTTACCTGCTCCTCCTATTCAGCGTGCTGATCCAATGGAGGTTGCTACTACATATGTGCCTGCACAACAAGCCCTTCATGGTCGACCTTTTGCATATGGGCCTCCTTGGGGCCAACCTCGTGGACCTCCACGAAATTTTCCTACACTTGCTCTTGCCTGTGGTGGTTGAAATCCACGAATTCGTGACAGGAGGAATCGAAACAATGCAAGTCGACCCAATCAAGTTCATTGTTGGGCACTTAGACATACTTGGCAGGCATGTGATGTATATCCTGATTGGCGCCCACCACATCTAGACTAGTGACCATATGTTTCTGGATGGTGTACCTATGGCGGCCATTATGACTGATGATGAACTTTCACATGACGAAGCCTCTCTTGCAAGTGGTTTTGTTGCGGAAAACCAGTAATCATACGGGCAATGGGGGATCCCATATGATGGAGACTTCACCTCCATGCTTTTTTCGCTATGCATTATTAAGGATTACAAGTTCCACCAGATCATCCAATTTTCACATTTTTGGGTGAATGATTTTTCAGTCACAATGCTTGTGGATATAGGATCCAGTACGTCTCATAACTACTACTTCTCTAATGCATCGGTGCTCATTACACTTAAGATGTGCAAATAAGGTCTTGCACATTTTATATGGTAATGGGCAGTCTTGTGTAGTATCACAGTATACCACTTTGACTACATTGGTTATGGGTGACAACTGTAAGTTTCCCTTTGGGTCTCTTAGGGTTGTCCCTTCCCAGGTCTTTGACATTATTCTAAGATGTGATTAGTTAAAGCAGTTCAAAAGTGTGATTTTTTACTCTCTCATCCGTATTACGCTTGGAGTTTGTGTCTCTATAGTTTGTTCTTTACATCCATAGAAGCTTGTTGTTATTTGTATCATGCATATAGCTCATTTGATTTCGGTCTTGGGTGGTGTTCATCTCAACAGGTTTAAATATCGAATCCATCACCTGAGTATCGAGCACATTGCATCGAACAACTTAAGCAACAGTATGCAAATTTGTTCAAATTTCTATTTGTCCCAAGGTGCACATATGAAGACTCGACACTATATACCCACTGGCAATGCAAAGCCTTTCAAAGTCCCGGTTTGACGCAGGTCATCAAAAGAGTTATTGGCCATGCGAACAACTGTATATAATTGGTAGGCGGGTGTGTCATCCATCACGGAGTCCAGGGGCATGTGAACCTCATTTGGTTCCTAAGCCTAATGAATCTCTACGATTCTATGTGGATTACCGACCTCTCAATGATGTTACCGTCAAAGTTGTTTATCCACTTTTGAACTCTGCCAATTTATTAGATCGTTTGGGTCAAAGTCAATGGTTTACTAAGTTGGATTTGGCATCAAAGATACTAGCAGGTTTCTATGGTTGAGGAGGATATTCCAAAAAACAGTTTTCCGAACACCATTGGTCTTTACGAGTTTTTGGTCATGCCTTTTAGATTGACTTCAGCTCATGCCACCTTTCACACATAATGAATGAACTTCTTTTAAATATGCCTGATATCACTGCTGATTTCATTGCTGATGTCTCATTCAGGGTCTGGTTCTTGGGAGGATCACATTCATGATGTACGGCAAGTTCTTGATCGATTTCGAAAAGTTGGCTTGAAGTTGAAACTTGAAAAGTGTGTGTTCGGTTTGACCGACCACACTTACTTATCTCGAGAAGGTTTACAGGTGGATCCAACAAAGTTGCAAGCTGTTTGAGAGTTCCCTCGTCCTCGTACGGTACAAGAAGTCCAACGTTTTTTGGGCAATGTGCAATACTTGGGTCGATTCATAGATCATCTCCTTGATCGAACTGCCCCTTTTCGGGAGTTAGTTCATCCATAGGTACCTTTCAGGTGGACTTGCAGGTGTCAGCAGGCATTTAAACCGATTAAATGAGTTCTTGAACTGCACCACTACTTCAATACCCAGATTTTACTCATCCATTCATTTTACGAGTAGATGCATTAGATATTGGTATTGGTGGCGTGTTGATGCAAACTAATGTTGCAAACCCATGATTTGACACGGTGACTTACATTAGTCGAGTACTCAAGCTTGCTGAGCGAAATTATTTTATTATTGAAAAAGAATGTCTTGCTGTTGTTTGGGGTTTTGAATGACTTTATGCCTACTTGCATGGGAAGTGAAACACTTTTGGAGTGTAATCATGCTGCTATCATTTCCTTATTAAAACTAAAGAATTTAGTGAGTCATGTAGCAAAATGGATTATGTCCCTAGGTATATAACTTTAAAGTGGTGCACAGGCCTGGGTAAACAATGGTGGATGCAGATGCACTTTCTCGAGCACCCCTTTCCAATTCCACTTTGCATGCTCATGCAATAACTACGGTGTTTGATTTGATACAAGCCCCTCAGGTATTGATGCCGACTTACCATCCTTGGAACAGTGGCAAGATGCCCAAAAACATGAACCATAGACAAGGCAATTATGGGATGCGTTTGCAAATCCTTCTTCATAATCTCGATTTTGACAATATTCATGTTCAATTTCACTTCATTTCATGATGGTTTATTGTATTTTATTGGGACAAATCCAGAAGACAGATTGCATTTGGGTGTACCCTTTGCATATGTTCCGCACATTCTTCGAGCATATCATGATTCCCTATTGTTGGAGTCATCTTGGTCACCAACGAGTGTTGGAGAAGCTCCGCTGATTTCTTTTATTAGCCCAGCATGTGTGCTGATGTGATCAGGTATATTCAGATTGTCCCATTTGTCAAACTCGAAATTCCTTTACAACTCGAGATGGGGCGTTAAAATCCATCAATGTCTCTCACCCCTTTTGAGTTAATTACAGTGGATTTAATGGGACCTTCACGTTCTTCTCAAGGTAACCATACATCATTATCGTATTTGATTATTTAACTCGTTGAGTGGAGGTTGTGCTCTTCCAGATGTAATTTCATGTCAACAGCTTTGTTTTTGTTCGATCATGTGGTTTTGCAACATTCTTGTCCAAAGCGGATGTTATCAAATAATGGCCCTACTTTCATTGCCAGAGGTATTACCAAGTGTTGTGTGAAAGGTTTAGGGGTTAAAACACTCACAAACTGATGATTTGGTGGAGCGATTAAATGGATCTTCAAGGGTATGATCTTGAAGTATGTGAACTTCAATTGTATTAATTAAGATTGGTATTTGTGCGATGCTTGAAATTTGCTTATGTAACAGGCATTTAGAGTTCGATTAATATCTATCTCTCCATTCAAGGCATTGTATAGATATAATCCTAAGTTGCCTAGTAAATTGGGTTTATCATTAAATCTACCATGTGCTAAGGATGCAAAAATGTGGGTTCGATACTTGGATGTTGTCTTACCTCTTCTACCGTGTAGAGTCTGCTGAACATCTTGGTCGAGCTCAAATATGGCAACAATCTTCTTACAATGCACAGTATCAAATTCATTATTGTTGAAGATGACTTAGTACTGGTACGTTTTCTAAGCTGACTGCACTTGGGCTTGCAACTGGTTATATAAGTGGCTTGGTTCCTACTGAGTACTCCGAAAGGTTGGTCATCATGTGTATCAAGTACAGTCAGTGGGATCGCATAAGGTTGAGATAGTTCACGTAGTTCAAATGAAACGGTTTGTCATTCAAGACTCGTTGATTACATTCAGTCATACTTTAGATGAGCTAACTTACACGGATCCAGGACCATCAAATCCATCACCATTGACACAGCCACATAGGGGAGGATAATGTAAGATATGTAAGATACTACATACTGTATATACACACATGCATAGTGACACATGGGTGGTGATCTAGCCCCACGTGTCAGCGCACACATGTTGCATGTGTGCCACGTGATAGGAGGTCTCCTATATATAAGCAAGGTTTTGAGTTGAATAAAGTATCAATTCTGTGCATATTTATCTTCTTTTAATATTAAATTAAATGTTAAACACTCATTCACAAACAAACATTCAAAGGCATGAGAACTTCAGGTAAACAAATTGGAATTAGTATTGCAATGTTTAAGGTTTGTATATATAACATTTATTTTGAATTTGATTGGTATCTTTTCATTTAAAGTAGTGTATGGATACAATTTAGAACTATTTAGTGAATTAAGGTTATCATCGTGTTTATCACATGCTGAGAATGCCAAGACATAAATTCAACACCTAGACGTCACTATACTTCTTTTGCATGTAAAACATATTAGTCAAACTCAAGTTCATCAACAATCTTCATATAATGTATAGTACTAGTTTCATATAATGCACAATATAAGCTTCACTAAAGTATGTAAATTATGATTTAGTATTAATATGTTTTTTAAAGTTAATTAAACCTAGTTTAACCACTGGTTTATTATATAAGTGACTTGGTCCCTAGGGGTATTTAAAAAGGTTTGTCCTTAATCATAATAATAAGTATAATTAATGAATTCTCATGAAAAGGAGATTCAAATGAAGCAATTTATAATTAAAAATCTGCTAAAAAAGTTTGGACACACAAGGACAATGTAAAATAGCATATTGTATGCATGTATATATTACATAATATACACATATTTATTGCATGGATGATGACCTGGCCTCTCACCTCATATCAATGTTATGGAAGACCCTATACAATACATCATTCAATTTTATATTTCTCTCTTTCAATATCTTGTAAATAAATATGCTTACTTAAGAATAATGTATAAACCATAATAACTACATATTAAAGATCTACAATTATACATAATTTATATGTATAATTTCTATTTTTATTATGTAATAATAAACTACATATCTTATTTATATCCCACACAGAATTCTGCATATGTGCGGAAATAAACATGTATGCATATACATAACAGTAAAAACGTAAAAAAGACAAATGTACAATAGGTTTATGTACGTGTGCGCGTGTGTAAACAGGTAATAGTTTAGATGTAGTAATTTATTAATTTAACAATATGTGACAAACGATTTAGAGCCAAAACATTTTCTCTTATTACTAGCAGGAAGTACAATATGATATATATATACGTTGTTAGAATGTTTCTGTAACTTGTGTGTGTGTGTGTGTGCACGCGTGCGCAATACAATATCGATATCATGCCCAGAAAATACGACTAGTAATGTAAAGCATCTTATTAGCATCCATGTGTGTTATTTGTCTTCCCTTCATTCTGTTTAATGCGAACGTTAATGTTAATAACACATTGTACGTATATGCATGCCTACGGTGCGTACTAAGCTCTCACACACACGCACACATACAATATACGGTGTACATACCGGCACAAGGCGGTGGCTTGCTCAAACAGAATGGGCTATTGCCGATATATGCTTTTGCAGGTCGATTCAGTAGGATATACCGTCACCGAGTACGATATATTCAGTCTCTCACCAAACACATTTGTGCATATACACACACGGCGTGCATACGTATCACGCCGTGTGTATATGCACATGTATTAGGAAATGGTACTTATGTAACACATCACAAATTTAAAACAAAAGCATACACGCATGATATACATCAAGGACAATTACATAAAACAGAACATACATACATGAAGACATAGATACATATACACAGTAAACATCTTCTATGTGTGTACGAGATGATACAACTATCGTGCTTTAAGAAAAAAGGAATAAGAACAAGTATCAAATCTCTATGGACACTATTCTTGTACACCAAAACAAAGCATCTGACGCACCTTTCATCACAATGCTTATTTGAAACATCTCTCCATCCCTCCTAGGCCGTATCCGTCTTATGTGTCTCCCCTTCGTTCTGTTTAAACAACCTCATATTAGCCATTATATATTTTACATGTCACACACGCACACGCACGCGCACAACAAACGCACGCAACACACACACACTGTATGCATATGTTAATGTGCTTTGTTCATACCCATCCATAACGTGTATATCATCTATGTAAACGTATATACGTATATCAGCCTGTGTAACACACAAGTCTGCATGAACAATTATGTGTGTGACAAAAAACCGTGTACAACTCATGTACACACATAAACAAGTGCATATACATTATATAGTATTATATGTCATGATATCCTAATAACGAGTAACTTTTGCTCGATATAAAGAAATAATATTTACTGTTGTGGATGAAGTGTAGGGAGCTGAAGCACAGACCCCGGAGCTTGAGCATTCTTTGAGAGATCCTTAAAACACCCTAACAAAATATGAGACGTATAATACTGTTATTGCTGTATAGCACTGCAATAATATGTAGATTAATATATCCGAACCTTTTGTCTATAGATAGACATACTAAAACGGATTGAATTTAATATGGATACACTACTATACTATAATACTTCAGACACAAATTACACAAGCTATTGAACACACACGCACGCACACACACCTTATTAGCCCACATTAAACCACAAGCGTTGCACAATGT
This sequence comes from Selaginella tamariscina, assembly GCA_003024785.1. NCBI lineage: Eukaryota > Viridiplantae > Streptophyta > Lycopodiopsida > Selaginellales > Selaginellaceae > Selaginella > Selaginella tamariscina. The sequence continues at coordinate 124,611 of PUQB01000406.1, forward strand.
CCTTGGTCCAGAAGGCCCACGCCTCATCATTGGCGTAGAACGCTCACCAGTTCCACAGTGCGTGCAACTACAAAACAAAACATAATTAACTTGTAAATGCGACCAGCAATCGTGTAGTATCGAATAAGTCAAAATGTACTAAGTAGCAAAACGTGAGTAAATTTAATTAAGCAGTTAAGGCGTTTACAGGATTTCAGGCTGAGATGCACCACCACCAGGCGGAGTTGGCTGACCAGGCGTCTGTGGACTTGCTCCATTTGCTTTTGCTGCTGCTTCTTCTTGGAGTGCCTTTGATGAAGCAAACTGGCCCTTCTTCCTATGCATCCTGTTTACAAAGAAAACGTTAATCTCTCTCAGTCCCTCTCTCTCTCTCTCTCACACACACACACAATCTATAATGAATGCATACTTTGTGAAGATGTATATATACAATATATTCAAAAACCGCACATACATACAATGTATGATAAATACACAAGCCGGTCTACCTCTGAGCAACTTCCTTCCTAACGGTGTAGCGGATCTTCTTATCATAGCAACGCTCCTTGCGTTTCTCCCGGAATCTGGTGAGCGCAGTTATTCTCTGCGGCATATTCATTCGGGATGGAAGTTCAGAGAGGCCCTGTTTTCATTTAACCGTAAGTCTGTTAGTTTAAATCAAATACACATACATATTACAGTGTATGTAAATAAATAAAGTTACTACATAACACACATGCACAGTGTCATGTAAGATACATAACGATTCAAGATGTGATATAACGCCATTACCTTTGCATAATGGTGGCCGGGCATGCTCGCTCCAGGCAGGCTAGACTGAATTTCTCGGCCTCCGAGCAATAGCAGTACTTCTTGCACCTGAAATATGTTTTCAAAAACTTAATCCATAGAGACAATACCCATTACTACTAAGAATTACAAAACATGTTCATATGCAAATAGATCAAACCGGAACAACCGGAACATACAACAGTATATACATATAGATATTGTCATTAATACATACCATATACACCGGTATACAACAGCTATACATATATGGGGCACAATTTGTTTATAGCCACTCTTATACACGCAATATACTGCAACAATAAACAAACACGTCTGTATATACAATGTATACAAACAAAACATCTGATGTAATAACGAACAACCCAATTACAATATAGATAGAGAGAGAGAGAGAGATACATATATATATATATTATAGAGAGAGAGAGAGAGAGAGAGAGAGAGACCCATAAACTTTGACTCTTACGTACCTTCTCAGGAGCAACTGTGTCGAAAACGTAGACCTCCCCTTGATAAGAAAGGGTGAGCTGCGTAGTACCATGAGATCTGGGAGTAAGAGCAGGCTGCTGTTCCACAGGATGACCACCATCAGAGTGCATCTCAGCCTCATCCAAACCTTCCCCATCCTGTTCTTCGTCATCCTGATCCTCGATCTCAATGTCATGATGCTCATGCATCCCATGGCCTTCATGCATATGCATGTGGGAGGAATGGAGATGGTTCATATCCTCACCCACTTCATCCCCTTCGTCCACGTGCATGTTATGCACGTTCTGGTGGTGCATATGACCCTCCGTAGCCATGAGCCCAAGAAGAATAATAAAAGAAGTGCAGCTAATTCTGCAACACAAGAGAGAACGAATTACGAAGTATTGAAGAAAACAAAGAAACTATAATAGAAGAGGAACCAGATGATTTCCCGAACCTAATTAACTGTCGAACACAAACTGCTAGCTAGAACACCAGAGAAAAAAAATGATTTTACCTTTCACAAAACTCACTAATATTAACAATGCATAACTATGTAAACAGTATGCAGCTAAACCTAACTGTCCGAGACAAACTGCTAGTTAGAGAACATTGAGAAAAAACCCACTATACTAACATAAGTATTTTTGCAGAAAATCTACATGCCCATTTGGTAAATCAAGTCTACACATGCAGAAATTAGAAACAAAGAAAAGAATTAGATGATCAGGCAAGATCACAACCCCAGAGACTTACCGACAGCGGTTAACGGACAATCTGACAACAACAAGAATTGCAGCTGGATTGAAACCCTAAGTGAGGCACCTCCGGCGCCCCAGAAGTCCGGTGTTGCACCCTAGTTCTTGAGCGTCTCCGATACCTGATCCGAGCAGGACCTCAGACGTCCGGCGCCGCTGCCGTTCTGAAGAACCCTAACCCTGCTTGTGAGACGCCATAGCCAAGCAAAAGAAGCAAAAACACAGCTATCTACACACAATCAACGCAGAGTGTGCGTGATTGAGCAGGAATGTGTGTATTCCAAGCACACACAAACACACAGTTAGCTTTTTTGCCGCCAGTTCGTAGCGTGCGTCCGATCTAATCCGCCAAGTCTTTATCCCATTGGCATATGCAACGGAATGTTCTCACCGACGGAAATGCCCTGCCGCTAGAGCATATTCCGCTTCTTCTTAGGGTTAGGGCTCATGGCGATGGAGAAATCAGAGGCCGATTTGCCGCGCACTGCTCGCGCGACTCGCGGGAAGAGGTTCTCTCTCCTCTCCTCTCTCTCTCTCTCTCACACACGCACACACACAGCTATGTCATACAGTGTATATACCCATGTTGTATTTTGCTTTCCTGTTAACAGTTTATAATCTGAGTCTTTGTTTATGTAGACATAACATAATTTGTATATATCTACAGGATATATACATGCAGATTCTTACATTCCTTAGTATGTGTAATAGTGTGCATATACAATGTTTCCAAAAGGGAGCTGAGCCCTACTTAGCCTACTGTGTTACACACACGCTCATTTGAGTTTTGTAGGCTCACTAAACTGCTGGATGACGAAGTTGAAGCAGATAAGACTTTCTGGGAGCAAGATGCATTCAAAGAGGTATTCAGACGGATTATATACATTTAATACACACGCACACACAGAGTGTAGACGTAATTTACTAATATATATCGTTTTATCAGGAAAATAATGATAAAGAATATGAGCAAGAAGATGAACAAGTTGATGAATTTGACAGCGATTTCGATGAAGAGGTGAAGCTCGTGTATACACATATATACACGTCGTTAACTATATGTGTGTGCAATGTATTGAATGTCTGTTCATTGTATTCTTTACTTTGTTCATCAGGAACCGGAATCCGATCAGGGTGAACAGCAGGAAGAAAAGTGAGTTCTTTTTTATTTTTATATAGATCAAAATCTTATTTATAACTAATCCAATATAATGTGAAAATATACAACATTGTATTAATACATATTAATATCAAGTATCACGCTCTAACACAGTTCAAATTTGCAGAGAGGTTAAGAAGAAAAAAGAAATTCCTATACAAAAAGCCCGGAACAGATAAGAAGAAGAAAAGCGTTAGCTTTCTTTTAAAAAATGCAATCCGCACAGACAAAGTGTCGTCAAAGCCCAAGAAGAAGGTATATATGATAATAAATACTTCTTTATGCAATCATTATGTTATAAAAATGTAATGGACCTACATCATTTATAACTTATATATTATCTAATTTACTTATGGTTTTAATAAAAAATATATAGAGGGAGAGGGAGAAAGCATTAACGTTTTAAGATAGCGGCTAAACCAACTCAAACAAAGCAGCAGCAACAAGAAGAAGACGAGAGTGAACGCACTATTAGAAAGTCCAGCAGAGTTTCTGTTGTTGCAAAACAAGCCGAACGTGTGCTAAGGCTTTATTAGTCACACCAAAGGTAAAGGATTATATATCCGTTATTGCACTGTATATTTGCGTAAATTTTTAAATAATCTATTAAGTAACCTTTTTATTTATAATAGCCAGTGAAGAAGAAGAAAGAAGGGGAGAAGAAGATGACCCAGGAAGAAATGCTTTTAGAGCAGCTCAAACAGGTTAAGCTCTGTGTGTGTGTGTGTGCGCGCGCGCGCTGTAGGAGATTAAGGGGAATTAGCAAGCCCTTCCTTTCTCTCTGTGTCGAATCTTATCTGTGTGTGGACCGCAGAGGTTATTAACTTGCAGTCCTTTGGAAAGAATGCTCGCTCGTGAAGAAGAAGTGAAGAAGAAGGCTATTATTCAGAAGACTCTCTACACGGGACCTCAAATCAGATTCATCTCTAAGGACGGTATACATTGTGTGTGTACATATGCATATATACATATATAGTTATGTATATAATTTAAAATCAGTTTGCTAACATTAGTTCATCTACTAAGAGTCTTTTCTCCCTTTAATATGGCAGGCTACAACATGCTGGAGTTTACAAAAGTGAACTCATTCCCCAGCTGCATTAACTCCAAAGCCAAGCCTTGTAAGTTCCCACTATCTTTCATTTTTGTGTCTCCGTGTACATAGACATACGTATATGCAATACACTGTGGTGTGTGTGTTACTGATTTGTTCCCATCCAGATCCCGAACGAGCTGTGTGTGTAACAGGCCAACCTGCCAGGCAAGCTTGCATATGTATATTACATATGTAAATGGAAACTATGTTATATGTATAATATACATCTTTTTTATTTGTTTGTGGACAGGTACAAAGACCCTAAGACAGGTTTACCGTATGCAACTAAAGAGGCGTTTAAAGTACTCCGTGAAAGGTATGGATCCTTTAGTTGTGTGTATAAACGGACATATACGATTTATGTACACGTTATTATGTGCGTCATTTGTTGCAATGCATTATATGTATTTATTGATGTTTATATGTATCTATCTGTTTCATAGCACACCGCGTGTATATTGTAGATATACGAGGGGTGAGAAGAATGTGGAGGAAATTCATCAAAGGAAGCGAACAAGAGTGGAAAACAGAGAGGAGTGGTAGCCGAGCTGGTGTTATGAAGCTCAAATTTCAAAGGTCTAGTAGCAGTAAAGACATGCCAAAGCCTACACACGTACATACACCTCCGCCACCCCCACCTCCCCCAATAGAGATTGAAGAAGTTGACGAGGCAGATTTCATGTTAGAAGGTATGTATGTGTAAACACATACGTACTATGTGTGCACGTTTCTCTCTCTCTCATACACACAGAGAGATATACATACACACATACAAGGTGTGAGATTTCAAATTGCGTCTTTATTTATAAGGGCTTGAGGAGAAACCTAGAGGATGGGCATAGAAGAGAATATCATTTACGAGACTAATGAAATGACTGAGGCCACGTTTATGTCCGGGGATATCATATGGAGTAGACATGCACGCCACCAGCAACATCGTTAATATCGGGTATTCATATTATATTTCCTCTTGTTCATGGTATACATATGTATGTATGTAACTTTGCTTAATACATGCGATAGGACTAATACAGATACATCTATGGTGTATACAGACACTATACACTGTTATACACGCAAGACAGATGCACACTATATGTGTACTTGTGTACACGCTTTATAAACATTGTAAATGTACTAAACCACATTGTTTTCAGGTGGTTGTAAATCAAATTGCTCCTCCAGTAAAGAATTAACCTCGGTTAATGAGCCCACTTTGAAGGTTGGTCGCTGTAATTTGGGCAAATCCTCAATTGTATATTTACCATCTTGATCCAAAAGGCAAGTCGCTGCTCCTGCTCTATTCCCACACACAATCTACATTAAACATAAATAGATAAAAATAAATTCATATATGCCTGTGTAGTATGTGTATATAGGACCTTATACATATTATACACACATGTATGTACACATACACGTGAACATACATACACATACTTACGTCATCTTTTGGAGAGTCTCCCACCATAAGAACCTCATGAGGAGACACTCCCCACGCAGTGCAAATGTGTAGAAGTGGTGCTGCACTTGGTTTATATGGGCGGAATTCTCTACTCAACGCCGGGCTAAAGTGCGTTATCTGCATTCATGTATACGTACACACATGTACATATTTATTGTATATTGTATTATTATACATACAATACACAATGTGTTGTGTGTGTGTGTGTGTGTGCCTTACACCGAATCTTGCATGGAAATAATCGACAGCTGCTTTAACATTTCTGGTGATCAAGCCCCTCCTGCATATTATATAATATATATATATATATATATAGACACACACACACACACACGTATAATAAGACAAATAGGTGTGTGTGATAAAGTACTTGAGTTTCTTCTTGTCAATGAACTCACAGAGGTCCTTGGCACCTGCATAGTGTTGCGTATGTGTGTTTAGAAAATTAATCTGATTTAAGAGTAGTTTTAACTTTAAATTTGAATGATTCTAAATACTATTTAATAGGGAAAATTATCAAATTGACCCTCTAGTTTTATATAATTATTAAATGTTAAAATATAGAACACAAACGATAAATATATTATTGCATGTGTGTGGGTGTATGTGTGTATTGTTAAATTAATAACTCAAAACCAATTGATAATTATATAAAACTAGAGGATCAGTTTAATAATTATAAAGCCAATTTGATAATTATATAGTCAGTTTGATAATTACAAGGGTTAGTCTGATAATTATATAAAATTAGAGGGTCAGTGTGATAATTATATAAAACTATAAGATTAGTTGATAAATATATAAAACTAGACAGGTTAGTTTAATAATTATATATAAAATTAAAGGGTCAGTTTAATAATTACATAAACTAAATAATAATTATATAAAAGAGAGTTTGATAATGGGGTGTTTTCATACACACATAGAGATGTATGTGTGTATACTTAATGTGTATTGTGAGTGTGAGTGTGAGTGTAATTATACACATTGTGTGTGTATTGTACACACGCGCACACTCACTCACACACACACACACAGACCTGGCATGAATTGGAGCTTGTCGAGGCCTTGTTTCTCGAACTCGGCTATGGTGGCATATGCCTTTTGTTGTTCCTCGGGATTCCATTGCTCAATCTCGTGAAGAATGTCTACAGTGTTATCGGAGGTGGGGCGGTGGCTGTTCCCCAACACAGCCCTGTATAAGGCGGGAAAATCTATCACAGGAATTGTGAGTGTCCCATCCATGTCAAATACCACTCCCCTCACCACTCGCGGTGCCGCCATAGCCATCCCTTTTTAAGGGGCCTGTATATATATATATATATATATATATATATATTTATTATAATTTTTTATTGTAATAATACACAAATGCTAATATATCAAATATAATTAACACAAACATGCAAAACCGCCCCTCTCTCAAATAATTTCTTTATCCAGGCTACATACATGCATTGTACGTGTCACACCCACACACATATAGATACATACATACATATATATAATACACCATATATAGATATATATTATCAAAGTGTGAGTGGTGTTGTTAAGTTTACACACGTTGTGTTATGGAGTCCTTAAGCGTGTGAAATAAGTTAACTGGATTATAATAGTGTTAAGTACATGACTTACATTACACACACGCACGTACACACGCGCCACACACATACTTCTGTGGAGTTGCTTGTGTCTCGTACAATTTATTATATTTACACACACACACAGATAGATAGATAGATATATATATTACACCGCTTGAAAAAGTTACATTTACATATTTACTCTTGAAACTTCAAGTATGCATTTCAAAAAATTTAAATATAATTTAAATAATCAAACATAAACACTGCAATATAATATAAATATGCCATTTGTTACTTTTCATTTTAAATATGTTATGAATTAAATTTTCTAATTAAGTATTATTATTTAGAAATTAAGATATAATGCCTGAAATTTTTCAAATATAAATTTCTAGGTACATATGATTATAAAGTCTTTGACAGTATATCTATAAATTAATTTCTTTATGAGGTAGATATTAATATTATATAACACCAGTTGACTTCTACACACACGCCTTTTGTGTGAGTGTGTGTGAGCATATGCATAGACAAAGCAACGGATATATATCTATAATATATACACATATATATCAACTGTAACAATGGAGCAAATACTCCAAATATATACACTTATCAGGTAAACAGTATGATTATTAACTGTAAAGATGTTCAGCTGTTTAACAGAGAAGGAAAGAATGTACATGCCGTGTAGAGTGTTTTTACTAACTACAGAACAGAATATAAAAGGGAAGGGAAAGAAAAGAAAAGAAAAACAAAGACAGACGACGACCCACTAAAGCCAAATAGAACTTAAAAAATTTACACAGTTCTTATCTTAAGAGTGTGTCTATCCATCCACGCACGTCTTCATACCAAACACCCGAACGTGTTCTCCCCGCTGTACGTCACGTACAGAAATCCATCCTCGTCCTTGTGCTCCTCGTAGATAGTCGACATTATCGCAGCTGCACGCACGCACATATATCAATCCCGGTGTGTGTGTGTGTTAAATGCCATATAGCACAGGCACACAGTCTTGATGAGTATTTGTCATCAAGCATAAACATATACGTGGGAGCGACTCATTACTTCATAGTGGATATACAAGTAATGACAAAACGTAGAACAATCAGCATGTATAATATAACAAATTGATATTGTCTATTTAAGTTTCTGTCTATTACTGTACAAGCTCAAACACGTGCTTTCATTATCCACGTGCACACACGCTAATAACACGCATATACTAGTTATATGCTACAGTTGACCAAACACGTTACTTCAGACTAAAGCAACAAGCACGACTAAGCTAAGCATGCTTAGAATAAGCAGATGTTTACCGGTGGGAGGAAGCACGTTATTTACAAAGATGAAAATCGCCTTCTCCGCGCTGAGCTTGATCCTCTTGCGAATAACGTAGACGAACTGCCCAACAGTTAAGTCTGCAGGCACAAGATACCTAAAATACAAAAAAGGGTAAAAAACGAAAACCAGATTACGCAAAAATAACACTTACTTCTTCTTGTCAATGTTCGGGATGTCGCTCTTCTCAGCCTTCTCAACAATAACCTGGAAAAAATCCCAAAATTAAGCACAGTAACGGATAACCATATATAATTAACCTAAACAGCAGTTAGATTACCGGAATTCTCTCGGGGTACTTCTCCCTAATCCTTGCAGCCTCCGCCTTTCGTTTCTCTGCAAAGAAATTTCCACAAAATCAAAAATCGATCAAACCCTAGAATTATGACCATGCAAAATCGCTGATTATGCATCAAAAAATCGATCACATCAAAAAAACGCCGAAATCATCAAATTACGCATACAGAAAAGCCCTAAATCGTCTAAAGAGAGAATTTTTAAGGATTATACACAACAAATCACTGATTAATACATAAGATGTGTCAGAATTATGCACAAAAAAAATCGATGGAAACATGCGAAATTGGGGAATCTTTGAGGCGCTTACCGAGATCGTGCTCGTGCTTGAAGGAGCTCTTAGCGGCGGCCTTGCCGCTCTGAGAAGCCTTGCTGGGGACGGTACTCATCTTCGGAAGCGGCGAGAGGAAGAATGACACAAACCCTAGCTTATGGATACACAAGCCCTAAATAGGACTATGATTTAGCGTCCCTTGATAATCCAATGGGCGCGTGCCACGTATGATGAAAGGCTTTATATTTTAGGATTATTATATATCATTAGAATATACCGCGTGGGATTCATGGAATATGCTTTTTATCAACGCTATCTTCTTTTCATTGTCGGCGGCAGATTTTAGATTTTCATTGTGTTAATGTTTTAAAACATTTCAGATGCATAATTAATTCATTAAGAATAGTAATAATTTAATCCACTGATATAAATTATTGTACTAAGATAATGTAATTATAAAAACACATATAACAGTGTTTTATAATGATAAATTTTTGACATATAATTTAATTATAACGCTAATAATAATTACTAACCTTTAATAATTAAGAAACATATATTAAGTTTTTTTTAACATGTTTTTTCATTATAGATATTAATTAGTTTTAACATAAGTTTGTAATTAATATACTGACAACGCACACGCACACGCACACACAATTACTTAATATTACTATATTTTATTTAATATATGATATATATTTAAATAAATAAATTATATATATATATTGTGCTTAACGTGTCGTGTGTAAAGTATTGTGTAGAAGACAAGGCTGTATGGCCCATGCACGCAAAATACCTGCTTAGTGTTTATTTCCACGTGGTTTCACGCCATTGGTCCTAAAGCCACATAATCATACTTTCACACATATTTTGAATTATTTTTCTAAATTTATGCATTTATATATTGAAATTAAATAATCATTATTTTTTAAACAGAATTTATATGCATATAATATATTTAAAACATATATATGCAAATATATACTTATATTATGAAATTAAATGGTATGTGTAATTATATATTATCTTAAACATTAATTAAACTACTTAAAATTTATAGTAAATCATTTAATAAAGGCATATTGATAAAATAATTAAAATATATATAAATAATTAAATTATCCAATTAAATATTGAAATAAAGTTTAAAAATAAAATAAAATTTAAACCATCTAATTAAGGTGTATATATCTTTAAAAAAAACTACAAATTAATAAAAATTAAACCCCTTTACAAAAAAGAATTACAACACTCATCAGGAGGAAGATTTAAGTCAAACATGAACCTCCTTTGAGGCACCTGCTCACACTTGCCCTCTTCTCCTCTTGTTGCCCTTCTTCTTGCTCTTCTTCTTCCATTTTCCCATTACTTACCCTTTTCTTCCTCTTCTTCCTTGGTACTTCATCTGCAAAATTATATTATATATATATATATATATATATATATTATAAAAAACTTAATACATACATACCATATAGACATATAAACTCTCTCTCTCTCTCTCTCTCTCACACACACACACGCACACGCACCTTTCTTTTCGTTGCGGAGGAACGTGCTCCAGAGGAAGAACTTGCTACTCTTGCTCATCTCTACCAAGTAAGGGCACTCCCTCATAGCCTTGGCCATCTTAACGGTGCGAGGAATATCCGCTTCGCCCAAGAGTCCCCTGCTCAAGATTCTCTGGGCTGCCTCCCTCGCTGTTAAACCCTCGCTCCCAGCTTCAGACACCACTGTCAATACTGCCCTTAAAAGGGGATCCATGTTGCTAATCTCTACTAATTGTGCTAATGAATCTCCATCGTCCTCCATAAACCTGCACCACAAAATGTTTATATGTTTGTGTGTGTGTGTGTGTTGTGTGTGTACATACACAAAAGACATGCATGTAGAAACTGAGACATACTCACGCACGCAAGCAGACAGATAGACACATAAATGTGTGGGGAAACATGAATAGCATAAAGTAAAGATATATAATGAAAGTCAATGTAAAAGCTTGATAGTACAATCACGAATGTGGCGTGAAATATACGACTTTATTATTGTCCTTACATATTTATCCATATAATATATATATATATATATATATATATATATATATGCATAAACCAGACACGCACCCATACATATTGCATGTGTGTGTGTTGTGTGTCTGAGAGAGAGAGAGAGAGAGAGACGGCTGGGCTTGATAGTAGAGTCAGTGTTTATATTACATGAGATATTATAATCCACTCTATAAAACCAGATACGAGAGAGAGAGACAATTATATTATGTGTTTAATATATATATATATAGAATAGAGAGAGAGAGAGAGAGAGAGAGAGAGATCGTGTTTGATACACATGCATAGATATATGTAGAGGAATCTGTACATATAGAAAGGTATAATCTAATGTTCATATAGATACATCCATATACATATAAGAATATATGGTGTGTGTGTGTGTGTGTGTGTGTGTGAGAGAGAGAGAGAGATGTGCATGTATACATTAACACACCAAGAATGATATATATAGATATATATTTAGAGCGTATGTGCGTATATGTGTAATACACATAAAGACACATACACAAGCACGTGTTCCTCATTGTTGGATAGGCGAGAATACTACAGCCCACACTCTACAGGAGCCAGGAGGCATAAGTGGATTATTGCTGTATCAGGACTAAGACGTACAATTAATTAAATCTAGTACAGTGGTTAAAGATAGTTGACTTTAAGATAAAAACTAAACCCACTTGTTCTATTATTAAATTAATACATTAATTTACTGTTTATATATATATTATACAAAAGATATGTACCTTTGAGGACCACAATTCTCATGTGAAGAGCGTTCACTCGTTGAATCATCTGCATCCTGACACACACACACCACAAAGCTATATACACATACACATACGACAAATGTGTACACACACACACACATGGTGTAATCGGATATGAAAACTTGCGGCATGCACGTAACTCCTACGCATTTACTCTAAGTCAGTACCTATATATTAAACTCCCTGTTCAACTAACCCGTTCCTGTATATGTGTATATACTCATATATAATATATATATACATACATGATAGTTATGCTGAATTTGGCTTCTTTTCTTCTTCCTCTTGACCGATTCATATCTATCTCCGTGTTGGGTATGCATATGTTGCTTCTCCCACAACAAGGAGGCGGTGTACGAGGCTGTTCATCCCCAATTATGCACTCCAGATTACTCCATTCTCCACATATCCCTGTTTCTCTCTTTCCCTGCTTCGCCCAGAAGCTACTTATCCCTGTTTTGCCTAACCATCCCTTCCTAAACACCGTCTTGTGAACCGCTACTTGTTGCTCAGTCCGTTTCCTGATCCTCATTTCCCACACACAGATCTACACAGAAGACGATGAATACAGGGGAAGAAAGATCTACATACCGCATGCACACACACGCACACACATATAAAAACACCCTATATATATACACGAAGCTCCCTGAGCATATCAATCAGGCATTTCCACGCTACAGTGTACACCCACACATAAAAGCATGAATTAATTAATGTTATTTATTTACACACACACACCAAGATTATAAAATTCGTACATTACTAGATGTACCTCAGTGTTTGGTGCAGCCAATGTCAGGATCTCCGTTTGTTTAACGGACCCCTGTTAAATAAACCATTAGTTTAGCCTTTAAGTTATAACTATAACTTCCATAACAAGCTTGCTATACACATACGCTTTACGTGTATATATTTAATCGTACGACGTGGAAAATTCACTAGTACAACGTGGAAAAAGAAAATATAACTTCCATGACAGTATATATTTTTATATATAAATGCTTATCTTTCTGTGCAAGACAGAAGCATGTTCCAAGTTAATAACGTTATATAACATGCACTTGACAGAGACATTCTTTCTTAACCAATATATTACTATCAGGTGTATGTATTTAAATATGCTGCTACCCTTAGATCTTATACAAAGTAATCACAACCGTTAAATAAATTAGCTATATTAATATTTAAATAATAATTAATAATGTGACATCTAGAAAACAACAACAGTAACCACCATCCATTGACTTGCAAGCAAGGATGATGTTGAGAGCTCCACTGGAAACAGTTTGCTCTCCACACACTAGACTATCTGACACACGGATAAAGACTAATACTAAAGGGCAAATTAATTAATTAAAAAGAAAAATAAATACTTTCTAAATACTTTCTAATTACTTTTAATTAAAGTACATACAAAAAATACATAAATATATAATTAAAATTAAAAAAAACTACTAAATACACTACCTAATATCCAAAAAAAAACCGGGTCAAGAGATGCTCTTTTAGTACGAGTCTTGCGCCTCTGCTTTGTTGTTGCTTGGCTAAGTACTTCTCACGCCGTTCTTTCTGTACATATCAAACTTAATGTTTGTTAATGATATCTAATTAAGAACTAAACCATGTTTAATATTAGTTCAAAGTTTAGTACATGTATTCAATGTACATGAATGGATATCCATTATTGCATGTAATAATGTTTTACTGTAGTAGAAGGCAATAAAGAATATGTCTTAAACTCAATATATATGGATTACGTACCCACTCGTCTATCACAAAACCCTGTACAAGTCCTTTCTGCAACCTGTCGTCGTGTGGCTTCTTTCTTGACTCGTGAGCAGCTTCAGCTTCTGCTAATCTCTTCTGCTGCCTCTCTAATTCAGCCTGTTAAAGAGTGTTTAAAACACACGCACACACATGTACACACACATATACGTACTGGTGAAGTAGTGTGTGGATCCAGAAAGACAACTCTTAGGACCCTTTCTACCGTCACAAGATCCCTCTCTTCTTCAAACTGCAATGTAATTCCCTCTATATATGTAAGAAACCCCGTGTGTATTCTACTCGTGTATACATACACGTACCAATTCTGGTGTATATTCCACTCCTTCCTTCACTTTGATGCTCACGATCCTGAATTTATCCCTCGCCTTCTTCAATGGCTGTTGCTGTTGCTCTGGCACTTCTACGTATTTAACAACTATATCCACAAACGTACGTACTATAAGTTGCTATACGCCGATAAACTTCTACGTGATGATCCACACACGTTAGGCTTTTATATATAAGGTCTACCATAGTACAACTAAATATAGAAAGAAAAAAGATTAAAGTCATTCCATAATAGGCTTTGTAAATATGGGTACGTAACTAGGATATTCTGAAAATGTGATAGGATATTCCTAATATTCTGAAAATGTGATAGAATACACTAAGAATATCCTAATATTGTCTTACCTTTGGCCACAATGGTATCGCCGGGCATGATAACACCATTTGGAGGGCACATAAAACAGCTCTTCGGAGCCGTGGTCTGGAACTGCAGTGCTAGGAAAAATGAGATTGTATACAAAGTGGTAAGTATATCTCTACAAGACTATAAAAAAAACATGTATATATGTGTGTGTGACTATGCTTTTACTATAAGACTCATGCGCATACGACTATTTGAAGAAAACATGTATATATGTGTGTGACTATGCTTTTACATAACTATTTGGACGCAACAAATGCAGAAGAATATATATATACCTTGAATGCGACTGGGGAGCGGCTCACATTCTTTATCTTGACAGCACTCGCAACTTGCTTCCCCGGCTCATCTGTCCATATTCACAAAGTCAAAATCCACTCTATATATATACATACGTACAACATGTCCTAGAACAGATGTGTACACACACACACACATATACATAGAGAGAGAGAGATGGATTTATATATATAGATATAGATATATAGATACATACATACACAGTACCCACTTACAGAGAAAGATCAGTTGGGATCGAATTACACATATATACATACGTACAACATGTCCTAGAGGTGTATAGAGTACATACTATATATATATACAGTACCCATTTACAGAGGAAGATCAGGTTCCTGCTGGGATCGAATTACACATATATACAACATGTCCTAGAGGTGTATAGATGTGTAAATACTATATATTATATATAGTACCCATTTACAGAGGAAGATCAGATTCCTGCTGGGATCATATATACACACGTACAACATGTCCTAGAGGTGTATAGATGTGTAAATACTATATATATATATATATATAGTACCCACTTACAGAGGAAGATGAGGTTCCTGTTGGGATCGAATTTGAGGCGGCTCTTGTGAACAAGAAAGGACTTTGCAACAGTGGAGACAGATCTGGGAGGGAAGATATTGTCACTCGTACTGAAGTCCTGCTGTCTTAGGTGCTGCAGTACGCTACCGGAGTGATCTGCTGGCACTCGGTTCCTCCACGGCATTCTGCAAGGCGCACACCCACCGAACGATGAACTCTCCAGTCTCGCTGCGCCCTCGTGGGAGTGGGAGCTGTCTACGACCGCCATTTCTAACTATCCCTCTAATCTCTCAAATTCTTCAGGATTACAACGAGAAGATGGATTTCAATGGCAGAATATCGAATTCTAGATCGAGAACAACACAAGATTATCAAAGAAAATCATCGAAAATGTGGAAGAATGCGAGGAACTGAGGAGCGTCTATATGGGATTACCTTATAAATGTCGGTTCATTAGTGGCGAGAAAGGCGGCGGGCGTCCAAGGCGTCTCCTTAATGTATGACAGAAACCCCTCTCGTGTCCGCCATAGCCATAGATTTATAGCAGGCGTACGGCCGTGCGCGTTCCGTACACGGTGTACCGGATCCTAGCTGGCAATACGAATCTCGTTATCTGGACTTGGGGAATATACTAAACTTTTCCATGATCAGCCCAACGTGTAACCTTGTAAAATAACAATTTGTTATTCCCATGTGATCTTATTTTATTAATCATATAAAATTCTCATCAAGGGGATAAAATAACATTTAACCTAACTAGGACTAAGATTTAGGTAAGGGTAAAGGTTACACCAAACGAATGTAATTAATAACTACATAATAAAAATTAATTAATTCTCATCGAGGGGATAAAACATTTACCCTAAACTAACATAAACCTTTGTTTAATTAATTGTTAATTTAGGTAAGGGTAAAGGTACACCAAGTAGTTATGATAATTAACTTTTGCTTAAACGAATGTAATTAATAACTTGATTAAACATTTATTCATTGCCATGTGATCTTATTTTTTAATCACGTAGGCTGACTCATTTAGGTAAGGGTAAAGGTTACACGTAATTAGCTTTTGAATAAATATAATAATTAATAACTAAATACTAATTAACTTGTTTAAATAAAAATAATTATTATATGTATTGCTTGTAGTAATAAAGAGACAAAGATCGTGGGTGCTCATATTGGATGTGTGGAAGCTTATCGACCTCTAGTTGGCTGAGAGCTATTATTGACGATGATGGGTGGAGCCCACGAAACTGGTTAGATAAAATATAAAACTAATTAAATGAAAAATATTAAATTAATAATATATAAAACAATTAAATAATTAATCACATGGAGAGGGCATTATCACACTGAGAGTTGAAAATGTCATTTCAGTTAGTCGCGAGTTTAACCACAGAATGCGGCTTAATAATTGTTAAATTAATATGTATGTTAGGGTCGTTTCACACCATATTTAACTTAACTTAGCATGCATAAGTTAAATAAAAGTTAAAGATACATTTGATTCGCACCAACTCTCCCTTCAAAAAAAAAGTTAAAGGTGTTAGATTCGTACCAACCTTTAACTTAAATTAAAAAAATTTATTAAGAACAATTGATTCACACTCATCAACTCTTAATTTTTTTACTTAAATTAAAGGATTGCTTTAAGGGCAATGGATTCGCATAAATACTTACAATAGAAATATTAAGGACCATGAATTTGAATATTGTCCTTAATATAATATACTTTTATATTTACATTTAAATTAAGATTATTAACTTTGAACTTAACATTACATTTAATTTAACATTATTATGTCAAGTTATAATAAATATTTTTAGTGTCGAATTATTCTAAGTACCTTAATCATTTAAAGTACTCAAAGTAAATTAATTTATATATTTCATTTTTTTATTATAAGGGTGTTTCTATGTTTTATTGTCTATATACGCCATGTATTACAACATGGTAATAAAACTTATATATATAGAGATGTAGATTCTCACGGATAACACGAATCATTATCCAACTTATAAAAATGATGTTGATAAATAATAAAACAAACCCTTATATATATAAATTGTGTATATATACATAATCTATAATTATTGATGTGAATGCATCTTAAACACTCTCACACATATACACACATCTTAAACACTCTCACACATATACACACACAACTTTGCGGCTATGTGTTCGTATCAAGAATGTTCTTTTGTGAAGATTCTTGTCTTGGAGAGAGGACATGTATTCTTACCTTCTTATTTCCAGAGCTTACCAAGAGCTTTTTAGAGGGTGCCCGCCAAACTCAAAACATATCCATGGTACTTATCTCAGCAGCTCTTGATTCATGGCGTTGCTCCCTGCTTTGGTGGGCGATCCATCAAATGGAGTGGTTGGGAGCAACGCCATGAATCCAAAGTTGCTGAAATAAGTACATGGATATGTTTCGAGTTTGGCAGGCACTACCGTCTGAAAAGCTCTTGTAAGCTCTAGAATAAGAATGTAAGAATACAGGTCCTCTCTCTAGGACAAGAATCTTCACAAAAGGATATTCTTGATACGAACACATAGATACCTTGTAGCTTTGGATTCATGTAAACGAAATGGACGATTGACCAATTTCTATAATACAGAATGCAGTGAGATACTTTAAATTTGTCAAAGCACTGCTGAACGTCACTTCAGCAAACCTTATCTTTAAGAAGTTGCAACAGAAGGTGATGAAAATACTGGATCAGAACCTCCTTATATTAATTGTCATAATTGGATCACTCTCACACACCACTCATCTCATTAAGGTTCTTGTAGCATATTCCCAATGGCAATTGCCATTCTAGTATTCATGTTTTTATTTGTGGTGCCTTTTCATTATGAATACGGGTACCCTTATTCAAGCCCTTAGTATCCAAAAAAATCTCATCTAGAATAGAAGTGGAATTTGGATTCCAAATTCCACTTCTATTCTAGATGAGATTTTTTTTGTTTCTAACAAGCAATGGGAAAAATGTGCCAAAGACAGGACCTACGACGTGGTGGTGGGTTTAGGATTTGCAGCTATGCTTTCGTATTAAGAATCTTGAATAAGAATCCTTTTGCAAAAATTCTTGTTCTGAAGAGAGGACTTGTATTCTTACCTTTTCATTTTCATAGCTTACTAAGAGTTTTTCAGACGATAGTGCCTGCCAAACTCGAAACATATCCATGACACTTATCCTAGGTTACCAAGGCTCAGCAGCTCTGGATTCATGGCGTTGCTCCCTTCTTTGGTGGGTGATCACCCAAATGGAGTGGCTGGTGCCCTCATCCAATTGTAAACAAGATGATGGTTGGTCAATTTCTGTAACACAGAATGCAGTGAAATACCTTGAATCTGACGAAGCACTGCTGAACGTCACTTTACCTTATTTTTAAGAAGTTGCAGCAAGAAGTAATGAAAATGCTGAATCAAAATTTGCACTTCGTTAGAATTGCCAGGCGAGTCATTCCAACTCCTTTGTTAATTTAAGAAAGAAGCAAATTCTCAATTGTTAAACCTTTTTTAAATCTTATCAATCTCCAAAACAAATTAACAACTCAAAAACGTCTATCCCATATCAAAGTTGATATATCAACTGCGTTGTTGATCGGATTGTGGAACATGATGGGGTTGCAATTGCTTTACAAACATCTCGAGGGACGGGAGTAAGACTCGCTTGGTGCTTGCTATGGGTGCCATCCCTTTGGCAACTCTGGTAGTTAACTCTCTTTCAAGTCTTTGGAACTTACCAAGAACATTGATAACACACTAACACACTACATCGACGCCATCGCTGCTCATGTTCCTCGTGGCCGTTTTGCTTTCGGTAGTGAATTGATTGGATCCGAACTTGACGCTTTCTACCTTGTAAATGAAGCTACAGCCTTGGTAACTTGTATATATGAACAGCATTTTATACTTAATTTTGTAGTAGTATATATACGAACAGCATTTTATACTTAATTTTGTAGTAGGAGTGAAATAAAAAATACTGGACTTTAATATTTTGTAGTAGAGTAGTAGAATCACATACTAGACTTTAATATCATATATAAGCGACTATTATTTTTGTTTCTAATCTCAATAATACCATCAGATGTTGGACATCCTTACATCTCACAACAACTTCAGCAGTCAAAGTATCACGTTCTATTCGTATTTGTTATATCATAGGTTGTGTTTTAATAAATATTAACTGTCTGTACTTAAACATCTTAGGTGAACAAATAATCGATAACAAAGACAGCTGGTTAAAGAAAGACACAAGTGATGACAGGACCACAACCAACGTCATTCTCCAAATCAGAAGGAGCAGTGATGATGAACTGATACTAACTGCAATGGAGGAAGAGCTTGAACAGGTTTTTGTTTCAAAGGGAGGTCTAGAGTACTTCTCACCGAATTCGAATGGATGGATTAGTCAAAGACCTTTGAAATCGGAAATCCGAAGACCAGGTTTGGTTCACGCTGTAATCCCCAAAAACATCTTAAACCCAATCTGCACATTAACTATATCGTGCTTAGCGTTCTTCTTATATATATATATAAATACACTCCCCAGAACTTCACACTGTGCGTGCGCGCGTGTGTGTGAGAGAGAGAGAGCACACGTACCTTAGCAATGACTTCAGCAGTGTCCCTGAGCATTTCGTCACATTAGATTTTGAAAGAAAATCATCATCCCAATATTATAACCCCTGAAAATAAAAGCTTATTATGTGTATATATATGTGTGTGTGTATGGACGACATATATAATACATCTGTATATATATTTAACAATAGATATAGCTATTTGTATCATGTGTGTATGTGTGTTTGTTTATGCATAAACTTACATATCATCAAGCTGCTATTCACCTCATCTACGTTGTCGAACCATAGCTCCATATGTGAGAATGAAAAGCTCTGCATTCTACACAAAAGACAACATTAACACACAGACACACACGCGCGCGCGGGCACACACATACATATGTAAAGGGAATAATGACTTTACACTTGCAGGGTTTTCTAATCCTAGATTCTAGTATATTCTAGCATATATATGTAATTTCATAACTATTAATGTGAAATAATTATTATAGAGACTTGTGAAAAATCAATTGAAAAATTAGGCATGAAATACTTACAACAAGCAGAAAGATAACCATTTGGTTGTATCATTTGACATAAAATTCAGCAAACTTGCTTGGGCTTCTCCCCAGGTGTCTCTTGGCCTCTCATCTCGGGTCGCGAAAGATATTCACATTTGGACTCCAGAATGTCAGCCCAAATCTTCCAAGGTTGTACATGGCCCTCGCCTCCGTCGACACAGATGCAACCTGTACGTACATTCATAGCATACCTGTCCGATTTTGTAGAAGAAGCAGCAGGGCACGGGGAAGCTGGTAGCCCCTGAAGCATCACCTCCAAACTGCACACCAGGACTGATCCGCACCAGCAGTTAAACGTATTTAGGCTGGAACATAACCAAGAGATGCGATGGAAAAAACGAGTTTGGTGGCCTTCGCGTCACCAGCTTCGTGAATAAACTCTCTCGATCAGAGAGGGCGGAGTCAAGTTTCTTAACTTCAGCGACCGTCAGATGACCCCAGACTGGCTCAACGCCATACGAGACGAAGCCGTCCCCCTGAAATATGCTTCCCATTCCTCCTCATTGAGATTGACTGCTTAGCAATCGACAACTATAGGCTGGGAGGCGTACAAGCTATCATGGAGGTAGCCCCAAAGTTCATGGCTGCTCCAGCAGCTTTCCCAGACACCCAGTAACCCGTCCAAGTAAACCAGACTTGCTCTATGCCAGCTTCTCCTCGCAGCCAGCACCATGGTCGTCTTCCCGGTTTGCCTGGGGCCGCAAAGCACGCAGTACTTGCCCTGACGCAGATCCGAGACGACCGCATCCACGTGCGGGGCGAGTTTGTATACATCGCCACTCCAGCCCCAAAGCGGCGCGTTGGGACTGATTCCCTTCTTATTTAATAAATGTAAGAATTATTATATCGATGAATATCTCCACAGCTTTGAAACCTTGGTCCACTTCTCACCATGTTTAGGCTCTGCTGCTTTGCATAGAACATCCATTAGCTGAGATTCATTACCATGCTGTAGCTCAAACTTGTAAAGCAGTGCCCAGAAATCTCCCACATCATGCGCACAAGTTACTTATATAGGTAGTACGTCGTAACATCTACTAAAAATATTCAGCTTAATAAAGTATGTATACTATATAAATATGACTTTCAATATGTTAAATGCCTCATCCATGCATCTGTGTAATAAATATATGTATACACATTCTTATAGAACAGGCATTGTTTGAGACAGGAGCAAGTCAGAATAGAGTATGTGGTGTGAATACGTACCTATCTAGCCAGAAGAATCTTCCCGCGGTAGCGATAACAAACGATCGCCGTTTTGTATAGCGTCGAAGCAGTCCATCTGACGGCGCGCTTTTGCCATTAGTGAGTCCGCCTCTTTCCCTTGCTTCAGCTCTCACTGCTGCTACCCATAACTCTGGAACTCCCTTGTTCTTTACTCTGCACATAACCGGTGCGTGTGCGTGTGAGTGTGTGTGTGTGTGTGGTGTGTGTGTGTGTGTTGAGAGAGAGAGAGAGAGAGAGAGAGGACAGGGGAGGAGCTAACCTTACAATAGTGAGAATAGCTCCAGCCTTGCTAATCCCGCCAACCTTCTCCACAAGCTGGGCCGCTGAGAGCCAAACCGGAACACTAGTCGGACACTTGTCAAGCGCAGCCTCAGCAGCTTCAAATTCCCCAAAGCCGCTCGTGCAGCTGCCCGAGCATAAGCCAGAGCTTGTGAAACCCTGGATATCGCTTAAAGCCCCTACACAGAACTGATGAGTACGCTCTTAAATTAGTACCCACACCCACCCACCCATGCAGACACGCACACGCACACACACACAATGTCCATCGTATGTGTATGAGTGTGTCTGCGTATAGCTCAACGTGATGCTTGCAGCATTCTACAGCTCGAGAGAGTAGCTCGACTACTGCCTTCCATAGTCTTATTGAGTCTGGTATATACTCTAGACCCTTTCTTAATTAAGACTTTGATCTTCGCTGAACTATCGTGCTCCAGCCTAGCAGCCTGAACAAAAAGATAAGTTAGATAACTGACTTAAGTTGGTTAAGTTACCAAGTTTAAGTGGCACTTAAGTTATAATAGATCACACAGTTAAACAACTGCTTAATGACAAGTTAAGAGAAGTTTAGGTTGAGATAACTGAAAAGTTGTCGATTTTGTGAAAAGTTGAGTGTGTAAAGTATTGCACAACATATATTGCTTTATAGTATAGATGCAATAATGTATACTATTTTTTTCGTAATGGCGAAGGTAAGATAACTGAGTAGTCTTACCTGAAGCCAAAGCTTGACTGACGTAGGAATTGCTTTGACGGCACGAGCAAGAACCTTCTTAGCGTTGTCCGGCGTAGCAAGCCGGCAAGCCTCCAGCCACACGTCCTCGTTCTTCGGACACTCGTTACACCCTTTCTCTCTATAAACTCTCGTGCAGCCTGAGATAGGTACATGTGTACTCCGGTTTGATGTGAAGGACCCAGAAAACAAGACAAAGTGAGTTAGCCACAGGCCTGCCACCTGTATGGTTGGAGACGATGGGCTCGCAGCGGGGGTGGCGCAATAGACAAGCGGGTTCAGGATTGTTGGGAAGTGGTCGTGTGTATCAACCAGGGCGCACACCGAGCTGCCTTTCTCCATTTCCGCAAGGAGGAACGGTTCACGTTTAAAGAAGTCGAAGCTCTTCTCGAGCAGGCGATTCCAAAGTCGATCTTTGAGTACATTGCCTGCCTGACAGGTACGACGTTGTTTCAGGAGCACTTCCAATGCTTGGCTCGGACGGGTGAAGAGCTATCTCCTGGGCTTACGTCTTCAGCATGGAGACTTGCAGCAAGATTCTTGCTTTATCAGGTGGCAGGAAAGTATTCCGAAGGCACACGAAGAGCTGCTCGAGTTTTGGACGTTCGCATGTCAACGCCGCTTTCTCCGTCGATGCCCTCCTTGCGCTACTCGTCTCGACCGTATGTGGCTCATCCTTGAAGCTGTCAAGACTCTGGACGGTGAAAAGCAGAAGGCCCGTGGAGAGTCCAGTTCCTTTTCCTCTGCAGGATGAAGGCTATTCCAGCAGGCTTATCCCACCATTGGGGCCAGGGTCTGTCACGAGCGTCATTGAGGATATGTCATTTATAGTTGATATAAGGCCCTTATTATCGATTGCCAGCCTTTTCTACATCACAATGGCGCCCGGTCTAGCGCTTTTGGGAGCTGGAAGCTTCGCACAGAAGCAGTACTTGCCAAATTCTTTCCACAAAGCTCTTGAATTTGGTGTCACTCAGGTTCATCTGGAGCCGTTCAAAGGTCAGTGCCATCTATTTTATTAAAACAATCAAACATTTTTCTCCAGGAAGCTGCGGAAGCTGCAATCTTGCTGGTTAAAGACCGTATTCCAGATGTGCAAGCCAAGTGGGGAATGGAGGGTTTAGCTGACATTCTCAATGATGATACTATTCAAGGTGTTGCAACTGCTCTTGCCCCACAAATACAGGTCCGATTAAACTTTGTTTGTGTATTTTTTATTATTGTATATATCAATCTTGCAGCCGGATTATGTAGCTCAAGCACTCAAGGCAGGAAAACATGTTTTACAAGGTATTACTTATGTTTTGATATTCAAATTAATTCTCACTTTGAATTTGAAGAGAAACCTATTGCTCCCAGCATTGATGAAGCACAACGATACATGGCCTTGTACAACAGCTTACCACTGAAACCAGTCTGGGCTGTTGCTGAAAACTACAGGTTCGAACCAGGACTGATGGAGGTATGTACACGCACACACGTAGATACTTATTGATTGAACTGCAGGCAGTCAGGCTTGTCAAAGATATTGGTGACATGTTGGCAGTGGAAGTTCTTGTAGAGTCACCCATGAATAGCTCCCGTCCATCCTTCTCTAGTGCATGGAGAAGAGATCTCAAGGTATACTACATGCTGCTTAACAAAGATAATTCGTAATACATGCTTGTGATTATCAGGGTGGTTATATTATGGATGGTGGTGTCCACTTTGTAGCGGGACTTCGAATGGTAATCATTTCTGTTTTATACATGCATACAATAACATATACGTATATACTACAAACGTGCGCGCGCGCACACACACATGTTTTTTACAGATTACGGGTTGTGAAGTGAAGAGTGTCTATGCAATTCCACGTCATGTGGATATGACGCTTCCACCACCTGACAACATCTCTGCTTTGATGTAAGTCTTAGAGATTTGTTGAGTTTGTAGTCGTCATCACTGTTTTTATATGTTACAGGCAGCTGACGAATGGATGCACAGCAATGTTGGTAATTTCTTTTCATGCACGACCAAGAAGGTACCTACTCATGCAATTAAACTGTTTCTATAGCTTATATCCTATTAATCAGATGAACTGAGAGTTTTGGGATCAAGAGGCACAGTTGAAGTGGAGCAAGGCGTGAAGGATGGCGAACAAGGTTATGTGGTAAGCATTAATACATCTCTCTCTCTATCATATATTAATTTGAAGTGTATATGTGGAGGCATTGTTAAGTATAATGTACCTGATAAATTATTTAATATATTGTAATTGTAAACAATGTGAATTAAATTTGATATGATAATATTATTTTATCAACCTACTATAACTTGCAATTAATAGGTATCACACTCTTCTTTGGCTGGAGGGATGACTCAGAGCTTCTTTCCCTATTGCTGGGGTTGAGGAAGAACTGAGAGGCTTTTGTTAAGGATATGCAGGTAAATTATAGAATTATGTGTGAGATTATTGGTTAAGTTCTTTATTTGTTCAGGGAGGAGAAGCGGATAAGCGCAGCAGTACTAGTGAAGCTTATAATGATGTTTTACTTATGGAAGCCATCCTTGAGTCCATGGCAACCCTGTCATTGTGCAAAATACTTCTGTTTTGTAATATGGTTAAAAAATCATGCATAATTGATTTTCTATTTATATAGTACATAGTTAGGATTGACATGGTTGAAATCTTTGCAACACGATTGTTGCATGACAGGTATTTATAAAGAAAAACACAAGTCACATGAGCTTTAATTTACAAGTAATTAACAATTACGAACAATACTCTTGAGTAGTTTACAGGATCACGTGCATTACAGTATATTGGTGAGGAATCAATGACTATTGGAGAGAGGTTATAATAACAATAATAAAACATAGATAAAGATTGCTCATATGTAATAATATTGGATATATATATATATATATATATACTATAAGGATTATTCAATATTCTCATTTTTAGTGTACATGGCAATGAAAAAACATGTAGATAGGGTTTTGATGAGTCCGTATAAGATTTGTGTTGATCCTTTCATCGGCTTTCGCTATTGAAGGAATGTAGACCACAGTGGTTTATGTGGAGAGACTCTAGCGACAAGTACTTCCCCATTCATGAAGATGTGTCGGTAACAACTCGCTAGGACATTCTAGCTTCTCCATTTCCCATCTCTACGGCTGTTGATTGCTGTGCAGGTCATACAAGAATGCATATAAGGAGCTGCGATGCTAAATTGTTAGATACTAGATACCATTTGAAAACTATGGACGCATATGCAGGTAAGTGATTGCTCATTCAAGCTTTTATGTATTAAGTTCATCTTTGTTTGGGAAAGCCACAAAATGTTGCCACCCACGCCGCTCCACTTGTGATTTCCAGTTGGTCACCACCTATAACTCCGACTCTTCTACCTTTTGTTCTAATCCAGCATACATGCTTCTATAGTTGCTGCAACTGCAGCAACTGTTGACCTTTATACACTTCGTTGCAGTTAGTATTCAAGGTTCATGATGAGCTATCTACTGGAAGTAGCATCGTTTCAGCATGCACGAGTAGCACAAAGGAGAATTGCATAGAGGTGAGACTTTGATTAATTTTTGAGCTTGCTAACCTTACATGTTTTTATATTCGAATTTGGTGATAAACAAGCAACTAGCCTTGGTGATGTTATTCATAAAGTCTGGGCAACTGATATAGGTCCAACACTGTACATTAAGAACTTGGTGAAGGGCTTGATGGTTGTGGTGCAAACACTAGGCCTAAGACTTTGCTCCTTCCGTTAAAAGAATCAACCCAACCATCTGAACTTGTAAGTTTATAGTGCATTGTTCTTTACATTGTCCGTTTATGCTTTTCAAGTCTCAACTTATAGTGCATTGCCCTTTGCATTGTTTATGCTTTCTAAGTCTCACCTATGCGCCTTCATGCTGCATATAGTGGAGCCCCACTTGCTATGAAAGTGGAGGAGCGCCTTCAAATTGTGAGGTAAACTTGACATTTATGTTGTTTTTCGAACAGATTTTATTTTGTACAGTTATGGGATGGCTTACAATGCTGATTGTGAGATACAAGCATCAGCATTGGTATGCCCAAACTGTAGAGCTGGGACTTTAACTGAAGATTCCTTTGCCTCTAACAGATTGTGGATGACCCTGAGAATGCATGGCGCAAGGATTTCATGCTTGATTACGAATTCCTTATACAACTTTCAACTATGAAAAAAGAAGCTGTTTGTTTGAACTAACTGAGATGAACATTGCACACGTCTAAAGATAACGGATCGGTTCTTAATATGATTGTTACTTATTACTTATTAAGAAATTCAAGAGGATTGCTTTAAGGGGCAGATCTTTAAGATTGAGTGAGGGTGAACAATATGATATGTAGAATATTTAATTTGTTTAAGGTTTAAATTAAATATAATTTAAATATTGATTAAGTTTAATTTGAAAGCCTTATATATACATGTCAATTAAAGATCTCACTGCAGTGTAAACATCTAACACTAGTCATGTTACTATTAATATATGACGTGTTTGTTGTTATTACCACGTATTTAAAACTTTCAGGTCATATTTCAAATTAAATTTAATGTGTAAAATCTTATGTGTAAATTAATTTAAATTATATTCGACAGTCACATTTGAATGTATAATTATTATTAATAAAGCCCAAATTAATATAAAATAGAACTTTTATTAATCAACAATAAAAATAACATTTCACATTCTTGTTCCAACACTGACCTTTGCCTCCCTATTTGCTGCCTTGAGTCTTCAACTTCCTCGATAGATAATCAAATAAATAAAATATTAAATTAAAATTTAATTAATTATATAAATATAATATCTATACCTTTCTTGACTTAGGCTTTTCACCTTCTTTTTTTGAACATTAGAGACAATAATCGATTTAATATTATTTGTACAACTTAATATTTAATTATTATCTAAATGCAATATCGTCATTAAAATTTTACAAATGTATTAAAAGTTTGATAAGACTGTTGCTCTATTTGATGTGGAATATCTTGTTCATGTTGATTCTATGTGGCACTGTATCTGAGCAGGTACACTACAACATACACAAGGGTATATTTTATATAATCCACTTAACATTAAAATTTAACCCACAAAACATTAAAAAACTAAAAATTTAAATTAAAAAGAATTAAAATCATTCAAATTAAAATATTTAAGAATTTGCATTTCACATATTTCCACATTATATAAATCATTATTTGTATATTATATATACATATAAAGCCCTTCTTTTGTTTCATCTTTTAGTTTTAGTGTTAAAACCTAACTACTGTTTTAGTATTGTTCAGATTTCTCTACACGTATGTGTGTGTGGGTGTGCATGCGTTCTTTTCACCAACTGGGAGGAATAAAGTATTCTGAATGGTTATCACATGAATGAGATCTAAGATCTATATATACACACTCACACAGAACAAGGCGTGTGTGTATGTGTGTGTGTGTGTAGAAGTCAACATCAAAACATATGCCACATACAAGTGCTGTACAGCTGAGTGTGTAAGCATATATATAATGTAGAAGTCTACACAAGTACACACACAAAATATCTTATACGCTGCTGAATATACCATATCTGTATATGTTATAAAAAGAATGTCCAATAGTTATGGGATTCTCTACACACACACACACACACACGCACACACACACCTATATTATATATAATAAGGAAGACAGCAACAACACACGACGCACATGTTGCTGTTTGAAAACTGTTGCACGAATCACAAGGGTTCTCCTTTAGCAAATGCACGCTTTCCTTCCCTGTGTTAGTGGCCTCCGCACAGGTCTCATATGAGCAGTTCCCCCTTAACTAACCCGCTCCTAGTCCGAACACTTGTTTGGTATGTTATATATAGAGCCACTATTAGTACGAATTTTTAATATTATAAATATTAAAAGACTTAATATATATATATCAACAATTATTATATAGATACTATATATATATAATACTGGTATTATATAAATATTAAAAAACTTGCTAATATTATATCATTAAATAATAAAACTCATTACTCATTATATTTAAATAAAAAGACATTGTAGATATTTAAAAACTGGCATATATGAATATTGTCATTCTACTAACTCATTAAAGTTATATACAATTAGTTATTATTGTGTTGTTACTTTCTAAGATTGTCAATACTGATATTATGTAAATTAAAAACTTATTACACACACACACACACACACACACACACATATATACATTAATTATATGTAAATACTACTTTCAATAGAATTATCATTCACTTGTTATAATGCTAGACTTTAATGTAATATACATATCTATAATTGTGATATCTATTGTAGTTATGATTACAGCTACATTGTTGCAACAATTATATTATTTACACTGAATGTTATATGAATTTAGAACATTTAATTAACTATATTTGTATTCAACATGTATATACACAATATTATTAAAATAAATGAAATAAAGAATCAATATATTAAGCATATTAATGTATAAAAGCGGACTCTTATCTTACTATTAAAGATAGTGTTGTTAGTGGGCAGCACAGGTATCTTATGACACACCACCACCTTTTTTTTTAAGAAGAAAAACAGTTAAACTTTGCTTAGCAGTTATCTTTATGTGTGAAACAGTTACCTTTAAATTAATTGTTTTTTCCCTTGCTATACAAGGCATGTAGGATATACTGCTATGAAATTTACTACATGTGAATTTAGGCTTCTTTTTCTGAGGGTAACACAATAGCTACCTGCAGTTAGTTAAGTTCATCTTCCTGCAGTTTAATACCATATAGTGACTCTTTCTGGGCAAATTGAGGGCACATATACAAGATCTGTATACATATATATATGTTCGTGTATGTATATATGTGTATATGAAGATAGAAAGGCACTGTTTATCTTCCTGCAGTTTTTTTCTTTGAGGTGTAGATATGAGGATCAGGAAGCACTTATCGAGTATACACAGTACAGTCTTCAGGAAGAACACAGGCATATACGCAACAAAGAATGGGGGAGAGAAGGAGACAGGTATGGGGCAAGAAATTGGGGATACCCACAACGTAGAATTGAAGACTGGTGTGTGCCCAATGGGGAATTCTTCATGTGAGGCGCCGCGAACACCCAATGTTTCGCTGCCCACAAGACCCAAGAGGACTAAACCCAATCCTTATCTCAAGAACAGGAGAGCTTGCATGTTCATCCAAGATCAGGTACTTTTTTCTCTACTGCAGTCTCTCTCTCTCTCTCTCTCTCTCGATGGGTAGTGGCCTTTCTTTAGCTGCAAGTTATAGAAGATAGATGGGATGAGTGCAGGAACAGGCTAAACAGGAGCAAGTTTTACGGGATGCATTGTATCGTTATCTGAGAGGTACATCGGTGTATTACCTGTGAAGATTATATATATATAGTTCGATTTGTTGAATGTAGACTCCAAGACGTTGGGAAGCAAATACTGTGGAAGATTTCACTCCCAAGGTGTGTTGTGTGTGTGTGTGTGTGAGAGAGAGAGACATGCAAAATCTTAACTATACTGCAGTGGAAAGAGTGCATAGAACTAAAACTGCAGTATACAACAAAGTGATCTTAAAGGGGATACATATATGTGTGTGCAGGAACAGGCTAAAGATGTACAAGGTTTACCTGGTGAAGTGTTACCTGAGAAGAGGTAAGTGTGAAGGAGTATGTGTATGTATGTTCAAATACACACACACGCACACACACACACACTGAATTTGTTAAAGTGTAGGCAGGAACAAGGGCTCCAAGATCTTCGGAATGATGATCCAGTAAATACTCTGGAAGATTTCACTCCCGAGGTACGACAGAGTCATGTACATATTGTATGTATGGTGTGTGTGTGTGTGTGTGTGAGAGAGAGAGAGAGAGAGAGAGAGAGAGAGCTCTGATGATCTGTGCTTAGCACTTATCTAATTTCCTCGAAGTTGGTGCGGTTGAAATAACTACATGAACTTCGCACACACACTACTTAGCCGATGTACATCTTACATATATGTGTCGTGTGTGTGTGTGTGTGTGTGTGAGTGTGTGAGAGAGAGAGAGAGAGAGCTCTGATGATCTGTGGTTAGCACTTATCTAATTTCCTCGAAGTTGGTGCGGTTGAAATAACTACATGAACTTCGCACACACACTACTTAGCCGATGTACATCTTACATATATGTGTCGTGTGTGTGTGTGTGTGTGTGTAGTGCATGATATATAGAAATACTTTTACGATACGTAACTGCTGTAGATGGTTGTGGGTGCACACACACACACACACACACACACACACACACACACACATCATGCAACTATACACACACATCACACGTTCACAGGAGAAGGAAGTTGAGGAAAAGGAATCATGTGGGGGTTTGCAGGAAAATGGTACTCAGTTAGCAGATGAACATAACCACGGTAGTAAGTTTCATAAACTAAACATGTACACACACACACACACACGTATGTGTGAGTGTTACATATACATTCGTTATCTATATCTAGACTAAAATTTATCTGTGTTTGATAACGCGATATGTACGAATATGATATCAATATAGTTGAAGTACAAGGACCTACTAGTCTTTTAGAATACAAAACTTTAAGTTTTGGGATGTGTGCTTGTTTATTTATTATAAATTACTATAATCGACGTCGTGTGTGTGTGTGTTGGTTGTGTGTGGACAGTATATATTGACTTACATAGAAAAGAGCATACCTCCTGCATGTTATATGTACAGTACATACGTATATACGACCGTACATTTATTTTATTAACATGGTTAGAGACAGAGAGACGTGCTATTACATTTATAAAACTACGGACATAGACGTGGACCTACCTTAGAGAACGTATACGTACCATAGAGAATATATATTATTAAACTCTAAGTTTCCTGTACCTACTGTATAGTCAAAGCTCGTGCTGTGTACACTTTCAAACCATACCTGTATGTATATATGTATGATATGCATATATATAGATGTATATATATACGTTAACTCACCGTCCCTATCGTAAAAGCTCGGTACGCCGTGTCACACCTCTGCATACAGAATACATGCAGGTATGTATACCTGTATGCGTAATGTACACACACACACACAACATGTACTTGTACATTCCAGACATGTATGTCTACATGTATATATATACATGTACAAAACTGTAAACGTATATCTATGTTAAACTCTTAGACCAAAAAGTTTATCATTGTCCTTTCTATCTACTGTGCAGTAAGAGCTCACACACACGGGCACAGAGGCACGCATACACATATATGTTTATGCATGTGTATGTATGCAGAGAGGAAAAGGGCAAGAAGGGCGAACAGGAAGGCTACAGAGGGGAACGAGGAGGAGGAAGAAGGGAACCAATGCAGGAGAATGGACGGTAAAGGATGGGTGCCACGTAAGACACAGCCTGACTACAGCCTGTGTGATTATCACCTGGATAAGTTTAGGGAGACTAATCAACGCAACTGAAGGCAGCTTTAATGAATAACCAGGAGCCTGTTAAGAAGACTCGTGTTAAGAGGAAGCTGTTAAGCTCGCTCCTTAATGTCTATTTAATACTTAGTATATATTACTACTTAACGAGCATACACGCACAAACGTGCACAGATACATAATGCAATGTCCAAATCATAGAACAGCAGTGAGAAATTAAATATTAATGTCTGAAATATTATCAAGCTAATCTAATGTATATGGCCTACTTCACTGTATAAGTCGTGACACCTTCATGAAAGCCCGTTTCTAACCTTTGCAACCTCACAAGTAGTAATAGACAAGCCTTTTGCACTTGTGCAGCTGCACATGTAAATGAAAAAAATTAGCTAGCTCTCTGTGTGTGTGTGTGTGTGTATGTGTGAACGCACGCACGCACATACACATTAAACAAAGTATATTTATACATACATCGAACGTATTTTATATTTGTATTGAAATGCCCGAAACTGGTGTTATTCCTCATTTAAGAGTTCATAAGACATATGATTACATACATTACACACACGTACAACTGTATAGCTACACGCGCGCTCGCAGAGTAACATATACCGTATGCCAACTGAGACAGATCGTCTGACTTCAAAATGGAAATGCCTTTTCTTGAACATAGCAAAAGATTCACCTTGGAGATAAATTCGTTAAGCACCTGAAATAAAAACACTTCAAAACAAAATCAACACCATTATGTCTAATTAATGCAATCAAAGTCATCCTTAAGTTACCTCAAGAGAGACTTGCCACTTTAGCCATGATGGTGCAGCGTTAAACTCTTCCGTAGTAACGGGTTCAATATGTACCGTTGCATCTGTGTAAGCGTATCCCATAATACATGCATATACACAATACCAGAATGCACATTGAAATCTATATTATGTATATCGTCTTATACAATCAACCTATATCGTTGATATCTACAGAGTATGTGATAGACTAACAGTTACACTTCACGCACAACCTCATCTAGTAGATTTACAAATCACTTATATACATATCGGAATCGAATTAACGCAATGTTTTACACACCTGAGACTTTAAGCAGGCTACTTGGGTCTTCTTCAGCTTTTCCATTGTTCTCAGGGTAACCAATATTCCTTCTCCGAGGCTGCTGTACCAGAGATAATATACATCATCATTAGTAACACCTATATATAATCTATACACGAAGTTTTATGCGATTATATATACACGCATGTCCATTATTACTATATAGCATACCTGTATGAAACGTCACTTGTCTCAAATTGTGGCAAAGTGTATTCTCGTGGCTTAACGTCTCGAACCGTTTCGGCAGATTCTGAGGACTCCATCAAATAAAACAAGACGCATGCAAAACACACGCACAAAAGGGCTGTGTAATACCTGTATATGTGCGTGCACCTGTCTCTAGGTATGTGCCTATATCTTTCTCTCTTTCTACAGAGACACAGAAAAACATAGTCATGTATGTGTAAGTGAAGATATGAAAGTTTTCATACCTTTATTGGAAAGTGCCGCAAGGCTTGATGCCGATAAACCAAGATCCTTCAAGCTCAGAGCCTCTAAATACCTGTACTAAGTCAAGGAAAGCTTGCAAATTGAGAGAGAGAGAGAGAGAGATTTCTGGATACGGAGAGAGAGCCAGTAGACGGCTTCCCATCAGGCTCATGCAGATACGCAGGCTTCACATCATCGTCTTCTGTTTCTTCAGCAATAATCTAGATTACATTAGTTAAACTCAGTGGATATCTTATCCATCACACACATACAAAAACATTAGTAATGCACCTTTGTTTGGTTGTATCCGTATCGCTGAAGATGCTTCTCTAGTACTTGAATATCTTGGTCATTCTGTTTAAAGAGCTCGTTACAATGCCCAAGTAGCTCTTGAAATGAGACAGTTCCCATGCTAATTGTTTTGAGAGACTCGAGCATGCTTGTGACTGCCGTAACCTTTCCATTTAGCTGCTCCAGGAACGCAGAATCTAGAAAATAGGTAGAGAGTGTATGTGTGTGTAACACAATAAAACTTGAAACCTAATGGGGTTTTCAAGTACTTTTAAGGAAGATTAACATTTAGCTCAGAATAACGATTTAATTCCCAATTTTCTCAGTTATCTCTGTGTGTGTGTGTGTGTGTGTAGATCATATTTTATGTAGATTTAAGTTACTGGTACTTTGTGGTGTAATAGTGGCTGGTGAATATGTGTACATATGGGGAAAGACCTAGCTGGCTACACAGAATCTAGACAATGTAGGTACTATTTTTTTCCTTCTGTATGGCAGATATTTATGACCTTATATATGAAAGAGTTGCCTTCCACAAATCTATGTTAATGTAGTATATATCGTCGCGTTGTACATTTGATGTTAATAAGTATATGTGGTGAATAAAAATATTATGTAGAATACAGATTTAAGTAATGGTATTTGTGGTTTTCAGCAGAAGCTTTCCTATATATATATATATATATTATTATATATTATATATATATATATATATTACATATGTTCGTTGTACACACACACGTTAAATGTGTGTGTGCGCGTGCGCGTGTGTCACGGCAGAATCTAGTTCTTTAAGTTTCTCTGTACTGGGTTCTGAAATGTATAGATTTAAGAAGAAATGAAGCTAATTAACAGCAGAATCGAGACAATGTAGGTCTTTCTTGCTCTGGTTCGATCAAAACAAGAGAGAGAGAGAGGAGAGGAGAGAGAGAGAGAGAGAGATTACTTACTGGATTTATTGGCGCCAGGAGCAGGCGCCTGACCGATTCTTGTTCGAAGATCTGTGCAATGCGTCTCCAGCCGCGAGCAGAAGCTCCTGAGCTCCGTGCAGAAGTGGCGCGCACTCTCCTCCATTCTCTGAGCCCTAAATTTTTGAAAGCCCTGAGGTTAGTCTTAATTAAACTCCAAGGGAATATTCTTTAATTTTACTGTTAATTATTTTTAAACATGTCTTATGATAATTTTTATTTTATTTTAACTTTTAGAAAATTAAAATTTGAGGAACATATTAATAATTTAAGTTGCTTATAGCCTTAAACACAACAACATCAATTTATATCCATATATTTTGTTAAATACATTTCAATAGACAAATTACTTACACAAACAATTATACATAAAAACACACACACACACACACACACCACACACAAATGTAAAACATATAATTGCTATATATAATACACACAAATGCACCACGTTCGCATTAAGCATTAACTTATAGATAGTTTTGTGTAAATATAATGTAATAAAAGGTTTCAAAGTTATGATTTAAAAATAAAAAACAGGACAATAAATAAAATTTAAACTATCGTACATACGTATTCATATTTTACATAACATTATATGTGTGTGTGTGTGTGTGTGCATATAAAATATTTATAATATATTTTACATGTATGTGTAAAGTATTGTATACATATACACATAATATATACAGGGTCGCAGCCAGGAAAAGGAGACTAGCAAGTCAGAATAGTCGTATTTAATAATTATTTATGTTTAAAAATTTACCACTTAAATAATAATTTTAATGTATTTATAATTATTTATGACTTAATTATCAGTTTTTTTTTTAATAATTTTACAAGTGATTTTTTAGCATTTGTAATTTAAACTTAATTTTAAAACATAATATACATACTAAATAATTTAGTAATTGACCTAACCCTAGAATTGCCCTAACCCATAATATTTATCATAAAAGTATAAATTAGAATATTCTTTAAAGGTTATTCCAAAAAGGATAGATCTATAATTAAGGAGGGCACCCTAATATTGGAAGTCTTGCAGCTTGTGGAGATTAGAGATAGCTCAGGTGTTTGCCTAATAAGTAAGCTCATGAATATATACCTTAATGTTTAAGCTTCCACAAAGCTGTTCATAATTAATTTGTTATTCAGGTACTTGATTCTCATATTTTGGTGTTTATGGCACACGACGGTTCTTCACAGGAAGTAAGTCAAGCTCCTTGTATGCCTTGTCGTGCTTCAACACCAAAAATGAGAAAAGGCCATCCACAACACTTCCTCCTTCAAACGCAGAGCGGAAAGACGCTCGTCTAATTCTTCCTTTTGTACGAGAAAGGAATGTTTTAGATCAAAGTTTAAAGATTGGCGGAAATGTAAACCAGAGGTTCTTTTTCACATCTTAAGGAACTACATTGACCCTGTATGACAGCAGCGGTAGCTACATATAAGCATGCACAAGACGGAGAGATGCGTGCACGACCTGTGATTTCTCATTTGTTTCCACTTATTTGGCAACTCGTTCCTCGTGGGAGAATGTTAGAGAAATATATGCCAACTAAAGATGATGCACTTACACTAGGTTTTGATGCTTTCTCCCTTAAACACCTACATCAAGAGGACCACCTAGAGCAAGGGGACCAGGGAGAAGAGGAAAGGAGAAGCAAAGTACCACGTTTAGAAGAAGCACAAGATTCAGTATTTAGTTTATATGAGAATATGCATGAAAAAGGAGCTTTGGATTTCTCATTTAGTGGTAAGTTAGTGACCACATCAGAAGATGTGTGGAAGCTATTAATGGATGGAAAGGATGATAAGTTGGGGAAAGAAGGAAGATGGTCAGATGTAGTTGTATGGCAACTCCTTAGTTATGGTGCTTTGTATGGACTTGACAATGCCAAGAAGGGTAGACTTAACATTTTACATCTGGCAGGGATGCAGTTGGGTGTTTTGCAATGGCACAGCTTCATGTATATGGTGCTATTGAAGTAAAGAAAGGGAAAATTACAAATGAGGGTTTTAAAACTTATAAGTTGCAAGAGAAATTTTATATTCAAACAATGGAACAGTGTAGTCCTTACTGTGTTACTAAGGCAAGAAGCAAGAAAGAATTGCAAGAGGATTTGAACATGGCTAAGAAAGAGGTTGAGAACAGAGTTAGGGATGCAAAGTTCTTAGATGGATGGTATATAGTGGGTGATATATATTGATAAGGAACCAGTTCAGTGGGATGGTTTTGATAGTAACCACCTAGCTATATAGCTGAAACTATGTTTGTGGTGGAGTACCTTTTAGAAGTTTTGGTGGGAAGGGAAACGCGATTGTGGACGATTGCTGATGTAGATGAGATTTACAAAGCTAACAAGGAGAAGAACTCTAGGGATGAGCATTACCAAGTACTTCAATCTTGGGCACTAGATCATTTTCATGAGTGGGTGCAAAAATTCAACAGGCACCACCTGGTTTAAGGTTTAGGGTTTAGGGATTTAGGTTTACATAGATATAAATTTATATAGCATAAATTTTCTTGAATAACTAGTGTTACTAAATTGATACATTTTTTATTTATATTTATAATCTTAAACATGCTGACCAAATAATCATAAACACAATGTGTGTGTGTATAAATAATATGAACTCACCAATCTCTTGTGATACAGAACATATGTTCAGTAGCTTATATATGTTAACCTAGTTTTACTTTTTTAAATTATAAACATTAATGTTCATTGATCAAAGATCTAATGGAAATTTTCGATTATATATTTTAATATTTTAAATAATTTGTAATTATTATATTTTGTATGGTTTTATTTATTTATGTTTAAGCTTAAACTGATAAACGTTTTATATTATATATGCACGCACTGATTTATATATATATTAATATATAGTATTTAATTATTGTATTTGATTCAAAACGTGAAATACAAAAATACATTACGGATGTATATGTGGCTACACGAGTAGAACGTATTATATGCAACAATACAAAACATGTATATTTTATATGCCTCTTTTATATACATGTGGGGTCATTTATTGGTGTTATTACGAGTCATGCATATGTGTGTGTGTGTGTGTGCATACATGGATAAAGCGAGCATAATTGAAGCCTGTAGAAAGTTTAGTTTGCAAATCACACACACACACGCACACAATTTACTACAAAATAACATACATTCAAAACATATAGCACACACACATGAGCGAGAGAGGGAGCATGAACGTGCGAACGGGCCGCCCGTTTCATCTACCTAGCAATTATATGTTCATACCAGGCAAATTCAACTCAGTAGAGCCTCGAGCTTTGTACCAGCAATAGAATTGAGAAGCCAGGTGCTGGCAACGGGACAGCGTGTGCAACATTTGCAATTGCCACAGCCTCCCTTGTGGAAACTCTTGATACACCACACAACGTCTTAGATCGTGCGTCTTGTGTGTGCAACAGGCTTCCTGTGTAGGACACTCCACCCCCAACCTGCGACTAGCGTCTGCATCTCCTCTTTATGTGCTCCGCAACTCTGGAGTGAAGTAGAAGTTCATCCCTCCATGAGCTTTGCAGCCTGAAAACGTATCTTATATGATATGTGTATAACATTTATGTTCTACTGATGCATCTCAGGTCTTCTCTCTCTCTCTCTTCTCTTATTATATATATATATATATAATATATATAACTAAACAAATATAATAACATTAGTATATATGTGTCAGAAGTGACACACACACACACAGACCCTTCTGTCTCATGCACATGCATACATGTATTATGCACAATGTGCATGCAGGTGTACAACCTTTGCTGAAGCAGCCATTCGTCCACGCTTTGGCCCTTCGAATACCCCGTGTATGTCTCCGTTGATTTCAAATGAAACTTCCTCAACTACGTGATTTGCGGCTATGCAAGCAGCCACCCCTGTAAAATAAAACGTAAAATAAAAAACTGTTAAGGATGTTAATACTTTACAATAAATATTTCATATACATATGTAATATAACAAGAGTACAGTATTAACATATAGTAATACAACATGTTGTGTGCGTGTGGGTTATTACTTACAATCAAACTTGACTATCCATTTTCCTTCAAGGATTGCCGTTAAATACTTCATTGTTCTTCGAGCAGCACCATTCGCATCAGTTCCAGCAATGACATGGGTCACCTTATGATTATACGAGGTTTCTATTGTTGCCCCCGTTAGTGAGGCTAGTTTACTAAAACCTCCTGTATTAACAAGTTAAACAATAAATAATCGTTATAATAAATATAGTTTATAAACACATGTATATACATATCTATACACAATTTAAACACAAATGTATCGTTTTACATCTGTGACCTCCCAAGTACATGATGGATATAATTATGATGAGATTAACAAAGACAAAATGTATATTACATAGTTTTGTTTGTTAATGAATGTTTAAGAATCAGAGCTTTTCAGAAGTAAATTAAGACCACACACACACACGCCACACAAACAAATTAAGTCTTGTTCATACCTTTTCAGCAGCAGTGAGAGCTGAGCCACAGAGGACTAACTTACGAGAGGAACTTGGAAACCTTTGTCCTACAACATTCTCGACCTCAGCGTCTTCTTCGTCCCTGAGTATAATACCATTACAAATGATACTGTAAGTAATAATAGTATCATATTGATAATGATTCAATAAGCATATTACAAACATAAACGTAGTCTGCATGCGATTATCTTGTGACTATATCAACTATACATACATACATTTTATGTACATATCCAAATACATATATACATTGTATGAGAAAATAATTAATATATTACGAGAAATCAAATATAATACTGATTCCTAATATTTTACCCCACTGTTTGTCTTTGTCGTGCTTTGCCATTCCTTTTATTTCTTTGGCCAGGAAATGAAACAATTGGCATGCTCTGGACAAAGCATTTATAAACTTTTTCTGCAAAAAAACATGTTACATATATACGTTAAGAACTTACCGGAAAAATAGCACACACACAGGATTACATTGTTTTGTAACATACAGACAGATATCATGTGTGTGTGCGTGTATGTTCCTGCTATTGTATACATGTAAGACCTATAATGCTGGCTATATGCATATGGTACATTCCACATACTGGATACTTTACGATTAAGAATATGAAGCTTACCAAATTCCATTTGCAGCTTGAGATACCCTTTGCACACGGATAATGGTATGTTCTTCGACACCGTTGAAGACAACATCCCAAAGCCGCACCCTTTAACCCGCACTTGGAGCACTTAAGCTTCTGGCTCCGTACAACTTCTGCTTCCAGTTCCGCACTTGATTCTCGTCTTCAGTGAAATATACGTCAGGAGCCCTACGTACAAGTCATGTATATAATGTGTTTGTATGTGCGTGATTCATATGATATGTATATTAACACTGGCATACCCATAATATATAGACAAATAGAGTAAAGTAAAACTTAATAACCACATCGCTTTATAGTTAAAAAAAGGTTGTGGAACAGATTCACATACCATTCAGCACAGTACTTGTGCACCGCAATTGTATTTGCAACGTTCCCTTTTGAACTCGGAGCTAAGACACCATCTTTATAGAACATTAACTCTCCTGATACCTGAATGTATGTGTGTATATATATAAGTGATATAGACTATATATGTAATATAGAGCGTGGAAAGTACCACTATTGGGTTATTATTCCTATTATAAAGAATGCATAGCTTACAGGAGAGTCGTTTGACTGTAGACAGAATGCACACACAGCCACATTAAATGTCTGTGTAGCTTCTTTAGAAATATCCTTCTGGCCTCCTGTACATAGAACACTTAAAAGCAGATCTCTCTCTCTCTCACACGCGCGCGCGTGAATCATTATTTAGAAGAGAGAGTAGTACGTTACTGTTAATATTACCTGTATCCTCGGGCTCTTCCTTGGTATACATTTTCGTTTCTCCTTCATTATCTGTAACGAAGAACATGATAAAATAAGTACAACTTTAATAATAATAATTGTTATTAATAATGTAACTTTGCCTTTAATATAGTTAGTACCAAAATTTATACGATATTACAACCTGTATGAACTGCCATCTGTGGCTTCTCCATGGCATTC
Organism: Selaginella tamariscina; assembly: GCA_003024785.1. Taxonomy (NCBI): domain Eukaryota; kingdom Viridiplantae; phylum Streptophyta; class Lycopodiopsida; order Selaginellales; family Selaginellaceae; genus Selaginella; species Selaginella tamariscina. Next base: position 165,772 of record PUQB01000406.1, read on the forward strand.
TTCTTTGCATCCTGGGTTTGACAAGCTCTTTTGCTATCTGTATAATATAATGGAATATCATATATATCATTATGTTACATTAACAATTAACCTGTATGAACCGGTGCCTCTACACTATTCCTCTCTGGGTGTTTCCTTGGAGAGACCACTTTCTTCTTGCCTGCACATATAAGAAAAGAAAAAGCATAATATTATATGCGGTGTGTGTGTGTGTGTGTGTTGTGTGTGTGTGTGAGAGAGAGAGAGAGAGAGAGAGAGAGAGAGATTATAACCTTCTTTTTCAGTATTTTTCTTTCGGTTTTTCGTTTGAGCTATTTCATTAACACCATCTTTCATATCTGTTAAAAGAAAGGAGAAGAACCCAGTATAAATTAGTATATAAATTATATATATATATATATATATATATATATATAGAGAGAGAGAGAGAGAGAGAGAGAGAGAAGGAGAGAGAGAGAGAGAGAGAGAGAGAGAGAGAATAAATACAGTAATACAATTATATTATTGTTAAACCTGCATGAGGAGCCAGCTTTGGTTCTTCCATGGTATTCTTCTTTGATCTCTTCGGTTCAGAAAGTAGCTTGTTGGTATCTGTATATAAGCTTCAAATGGTAAATATATTAATATACTAAATATGTGACTGCTCCTTAACCTGCAAGAGATGCCTCCTTCGGTTCTTCAGTAATAATCTTCTTTGGAAAAGCATTATCTGTTCAGACAATGAATGTTATTGTAATACATCAAGTAAGATGGCTTAAAAATACTACTATCAAGTTCATTGTTGTTTCACACACACAGAGACACACAGACACACACATGTATTACTTTACAACCTGTATGAATTGCCACCTTCGATTCTCGGGTAATAAGTACGTTCTTTCCTTGCCTATCGTTTTCAAGGAAACGTGCTATGGGAAGAGAAAGGATCCTGTGAATCTTCCACTATCAAGCCATCTGCCACATAACCATCTTTAATAATCTCTCTCTCCTCTCACACACACACACACACACCCCGGTACTAGTTCAAATGGATTTGTATATTGTATAGTGTAATAAGGTAAATTACCATGTCATTCTTCGCGTTGCATCGAAGTTCAGGTGAACAGGGACGCTGTGTCCAGCAAAACGCGTCTCTTTGTCCGCTTGTTACTTCTTCCTGCAAAGAGTTCATAATGCATTGGTATATACACATAACAGTATGCATATATATATGTGTGTGTGTGTGGATTAATTAATCTTAGTCGTACAGGTTCACGTTTTTCTGGACTCTTTAAATCGCTGAATGCAGGAACAGCAACAGATTTAACCGGTGTCATCCGTGTTTCCTCAGATTGAGAGCCTTGTTGGGAAGATAACCAGAAAAAAGGCTCAAGACCTCGCTGGGATGCATGCTCCTGCTGCTTCTTACTTGCCTGCTTAAATGTACAATTAACTATATACGTGTGTGTGTGTGTGTGTGTATGTGTGTGTGTGTGTGTGTGTGTGTGTGTGAGAGAGAGAGAGAGAGAGAGAGAGAGAGAGTATAAAGAACATGTATAGCATAAGCATACGTGTGTGCGTGTTGTAGATGGTTGTTGCAACTGTTGAACACCATTCTCTAACGGATTTGATGCTCCCGTTTTTACATCGCATTTCTTTACTTCCCAGGACTTCACCTTCATTTTAAAATTGCATTAACACAGCTATATCTACTAACAACTGCTTCGTGTGCGTGAGTGCATGGGTACGTACGGATGTTATAGTCATACCTTAGCAAGATCGGTTTCGAAGTCCTGTAAATCATTAAGCCCAACTGGATTCACTCGTTCTTCAGTAATTGTATTGTTTTTCTTCTTTTCCTCACATTGGTGTCATTGCTTTCTTCCTCTGCTTCTCCAACTTGAAGAGCTTGAACTCTCTTCTTTCTCTTAGAAGCATTTTCACATGTTTTAGGCTTTTTACGTTTCTTCATTACGTTTGCATCCTCATCAACTATAACAACAGAAACACACACAGAGATATATCTATCTATCTATATATATATACAAAATGTGTCTTTGCAAACACATAGAACCATAAGTATGAGACAAAAAAATACATACACACATAGATACATATATCAATACAGTAGACTTACTAGGCGAAACTTCTTCCTCCATTGGCTGTGTTGCAAAGAGCGTGATTCCGGCTGCAGATTCCATGCCTCGATAAATACTTACAAGATTGTCTGTGTGTGGCGTAGGCCTGACTTCTACAAACATGACATAGTAAAAGTCAGAATAAGATGGTCGTATTAGAAATAAATTAATAATAAGACCAAATGATTATCTTATGCACGTTAAGAGTTATCTAGTTAGATCACACTTCAAATTTAATTAGGTTTTACTGTGATGGAATGGTACATTAGCGATAGTGGGTGTAAATAGATCTGAAATAGCATACATACAATATACATGTAGCTTGGTGTATTGTGTATTGGGTGTCTATGTAGATAGAGATACGTGCTTATAAATTGATAGCTACAGACTCACATGCACACCCACGCACCACTTACACGCATATGTAGTATAAATGCAAACACCACCATATGATTAGTACAGTGACTTTGCATATACCGCGTGGTGTTGCGTAACAACTTGGCTATCCGAAAATAAGACGCAACCACAAATAACCCATCAACGCAGGCACACACACTTGCATGCGCACACACACACACACACACACACACACACACACACACACACACACACACACACACACACACACACAGAGAGAGCGATTCTGTGTTTGTGTGTGTGCCGAAAGTAATGAGTAAAATTTGAACAGGGGCACAGGGGTACGGCTGTAGATATATATGCATGTGTGTGTATCTATAAACGACAGTTACCCACCTCGTCTAGTAGCCGGAACTTTGCATATTGGGCAGAAAGAGCGTCCTTTAAGGGTCTTAAGAATACATTCCCTGAAGAGAAGAAAAAGATTAATAAAATATTAATCAAAGAAAGCATGCGGATTAATACTTACTTGCAAAAGCAGTGGCTACAGGATAGAAATGCAGCCTGTTTGAAGAGACTCAAGCTGAAAAAGAAGGGATTTGAGAGAATAAAAGGGGATTTGAGAGAATAAAAGGAAATTTGAGGGGATTTGAGAGACTTACCAGATGGGACATTTCAGCTCTCTTCCCATGCGCTCCAGCTGCTGCAGCGCCACATTGCCTCCTACGATCATCGCCATGTATGAACCCTAGATCCAAAGCGCTAAACTCTATGAACATGCAAAGCGGGAAAGAGCCCTGTTTTCGGCGGGAATTGTTTATAATTTTAGGGCTTTAGAATATATTCATTTTTTATTTAACCTATATATTATTAAGAAAATATGTTAATAAAAATGAACCGTTGGATGTTTAACTATCGAATGTGCTTTTATACTTCAGAATATGCTTCTCTAAATTTCAATTTCAAAATTTTAGGGCTCATAGAATGATTTTACCAGTGGCGGCAGCATGGAGAGAGAGATAGGTAGGTGTGTGTGTATGTATGTAAACTTGTTTAAGTATTTACAATGATAAATTATAAATATTTACATATATCTTGATGTAAAACTTCATAGATTTCAAAATTAAAAAGTAAAAAACATTTTTAAAAATTAATAAAAATTTATAATAAGTTGTATTTATTATATTTAGATCCAAAATATAACTTATTAAACATATATCACAATATAATAAAAATATTCCATGTTTTATTATGATAATTTTTTTAATACTTAATAAACTTCAATTATTTCATTTGCAATATATTATCAATTGAAAATATATTTTACTTAATATTGCTATTTTAAAAGTCAAAATATTATATAATTAAAGTTTTTTAAGGATATATATGTAAATTTAATTTTTTTAAAGAGGTATATATGTAAATATAAACTTATAGGGATATATATATAAATATAATAAATTTAAGGCGTATAAATATAATTTTCCTTAGTTTTTATATTGTACATTGTATTGGAAGCGTATGCATAGCACGTACATTTCCAAGAAATGAATATTTAATTATGAGCAAACGTTAATATACGTATTATGCAGCAAAAGACTATCTTGTAAATATATTTGTGACTGTATAAAATCTATTAGGTCTTTAAAATAAAATAGATTTAAAACTTAAAAGTTTATAAACCTTAAAAAAGCCTAAACATAAAGTATAATTAGTTCTTATTTTGTAATTTCAATTAAGTTTTTCAAATTAAAATTTAGTATAAACTTTAAAGTTTGTTTTCAATATTTTATATAATAATTTTAAAATAATTGTAAACCTTAAAACCCCTAAAGATAAAGTAGAATTTGCCATTGCATTACAAAAAATTTAAAATAAAAACATGGTATAAATTTAACTTCAAAATCCTAACCACAAAGAATAATTACTTATTGCATCCTAAATTCACCTAAGTCTTTAAATAAATATTTGGTTTAAAACATTGTTTTGAACTTTTAATAAAAATAAATTTTAAATTCTAATTTAAAACTTTATTATAAAACTTAAAACCCTAAGCACAATATAATTGGTTATTGCGTTGCATTTAAATTAACTTTTTTTAAGTTTTTTAAATAATAATTTGGTATCAATTTTAAAATTTATTTTGAACTTTTAATATTAATAAGTTTAAATTTTTAAAAATTAATTACAATCTATTGCAATGCAGTTACAATTGTTCTTTTAGAATAAAGATTTAGTAAAAAATTTAAAAGTTCAATTGAAATTTTTGATGTTAATTAAGTTGAAAAATCTAAAATAAAAATTTGTATAAACTTTAAAAGTTTGTTTTCATATTCACTTCAATTTTTAAAATAAAATAAGATTCATTTAAATTATTTATCTTAATAAATTTAAAAACTTTAAAATTTATTATAAATACTTACATACCCTAAATACAAGTGTATTTTGTTATTAAAATTTAAATTTATAAATGTCTTATTTTTTTCTTGAAAATTTGATATTAATAAATTTCATTTTCTTTAAAATATTTTACCATCTGCAAACTAATGATCAAACGGAGAGGGTGAACTGACAAGTTAAGACTATCTCAGATGCTAGTAAACTTCAATTACTTACATATTTTAACTTCTTTAATCCCAACTCTTGACACAGTTCTTCAGTTGTAATAAATAAACACTAAAAATGTAAAGTGTAATTCATTATTTCATTATGATTAAAATCAAAATTCATAAAAGTCTTTAATATAAAAATTTGATAAAAAATGTGAAATTCTGTTTTGAACTTTTTATAGTAAATATAATTAATTCTTACTTCATAATTAAAATTAAAACTCACTTAGTCATTATAGAATTTAAAAGTTGATTTTGAAATTGTGATATTAATAAATTTTAAATATTAAAAACTTACTTAAAACCTTAAACATAATGTGTAATTCATTATTACATCGTAATTAAAATGAAAATTCATCCAAATCTTATAAATAAATTTTTAAATGAACTTTCATTATTAATAGATTTAAAATTATTTATTATAAAAGTTTATTATAAACTTGTAAAACCATTAAATCTAAAGTGTAATTAATTATAACATAGAGTTAAATTTAAAATTCATTTAAGTTTTCTTTTTAAAATATTTAGTATGAATTTTAAAAGTCATTTTTGAATTTTAATATAATAAGTTTTAAATTTTATAAATCATTAAAAACCTTAAGTAACATATTGCATTGTAATTAAAATTTAAAATTTATATGAGTTTTTAAAATAACCATTTAGCATAAGATCTTTTGACATTAATAAATAAAAAATTTTAAAATTTTATTATAAAACCCTTAAATTCTCTTAAAGTATAATTGGTTAATATCTTTAATTCTTTATACATATGTTTATTTATTTAAGATAAAATATAAATAAAGATTTAATTTAAGACTTTAAATTTATAAAGTATATGTATAAATTTAGATTTGAATGTATAATTTTTTTTTTATCAACTTTCGAATTATTATTTATGTCATTTCTAATTGCAATACAAATTGTAACTAAAAACACACACATTAAATTTTTTTTTAAAAAATGTTATGATGAAAAATGATATATTATAAAACAATAAGATGTTATGAAAATGAAATTATTGCCAAAAATATTAAAGAAAAAAACAAAAAATAAAAATAATTAAACATATAAACATTTTTAATTCTATATTTAATCAAAGATGATTAATTATTTTTATTTTTTGTTTATTTATTAAATATTCTTGGCAATAATTTCATTTTCATAACATTTTATTTTTTTATAATATAGAATATTTCATCATGACTCATTTTTCTTCTTTTTATTTAATGTGTGTGCCTTTAATTATAATTTATATATTTTTATTTATAATTTATGTTATAATGTTTAATGTGTGTGTTTTTAATTATAAGTTGTGTTGTAATTAAGAATGACATAAATAATAATTTAAAAGTTGATAAAGAGATTTATACACTTAAATCTAAATTTAATGATACGTTTTATAATTTTAAAATTTTAAATTAAACACTTTATTTATATTTAATCAATTTTTTCATGTGTGGTCAATTGATCAAAATAATTTAATATGAATTTTAAAAGTTCGTTTTGAAAATTATACAATTGTGTTTAAGGTGTCTCCATGTGTTTATAATAAATTTTTAATATTTAAATTTATTAATAAATTTTTTGTTATGGCATTGTAATTAAAATTAAAAAATCATTTATTAAGTTATTTAAATAAAAAATTTGAATGAAATTTAACAATTCATTTTGAATTTTATTATTAATAAATTTTAATTTTAAAACATTTATCATAAACTCATAAAACATTAAATCAAAGTGTAATTGACTATTGCATGAAAATTAAATTTAAAATTCACATTAGTTTTTCATTTTAAGAATGAACCTTAAAAGTTCATTTTAAAATTTGATATTAATAAATTTAAAATTTTAAAAACTTATTATAAACTATTAAGAACCTTAGAAACTAAGTTATTCCATTATAATAAAAATTCAAATTTCATGTAATTTAAATTCTTTAATTTAGTATGAACTAAAATAATTTTAAATAATTTAGTATGAAGAGTTTAATCTTTTGATATTAATAAATTTTAAGTTTTAAAATTTATTATAAAACCCTTAAAACCTCTTAAAATGCATTGTTTATTATGTTGTCGTTAAAATTAAAATTCATTTAATATTTTTAAGAAGTAAACAAAAATTAGTATGAACTTTTAAAAGTTTGTTTTAAACTTTTAATATTATTAGATTTAAAATTTTAAAAGTTTTATTAATATTTAAAAGCCTTAAACACAAAGTGTAATTGGTTATTACATCATAATTTAAATTAAATTTACCTTAAGGTTTTCAAAATAAAAAATGTGAAATGAATTTTAAAAACTCATTTTGAATTTTTAATATAATAAGTTCAATACTTTAATAGTTTTGTATATTCTTAAAAACTTAAACATAGTGTAATTGATTATTGTACTAAAGTTTTTAAAATGATATGATCTTTAAAAGTTCATTTAGGTTTATCATTTTTTTCTTCAATTGAAACAATAAGGATTGTAAAGTATATAGTTTATGAAGTTACATTTATTTTATTTTATAAAGGAGTAGTTTTTCTTTTTATAGTTTTTTTTATTGGTGATATTGTTTAATTATGGGGTGACAAACTTTAATAATTGCTTAATAGACTTTGTGCATGTGGGATTCAACTTCATCATCATTATCATTTAGGTGTTACATTAATAAATCATAAATTGATATCATCATTTGGAACCTCAAATGACAGTGATGGTGAAAACTCTCAAGTGTTTAAAACTAGTGTAGTTGATGGGTCACTAACATTATGAATTGTCATTGAAGCCCTTCTAATTGCGACATGTCTTCTTTTTTTTAGTATTCTTTTATTCACCCTTGACCAAACCAAAGCTTTGCTTAATTACCTTTAGGATGACATATAAAAATTGAAAAGATCCTTAATCTGCCCAAGTTGTAAGGAATAACTAGCTAAAGAAGCTCATAATATCCTTAGTCACCAATAATGTACTCTCGAAACTGGTATTGACTTCTTGTTAGCATAATTATTTAGAATTTCATTAGTTTGAACTCTTTTATATAATATACTTTTCCCTCAAAACTATAATATAAAGAAAGAATTGATAAACAATATAAACATTATAGCTACCTAAATCCCTTATGTGAATATTTAAAAACTTTGTCTCAATATCCACCACAACTTGCATGATTAAATTGTAGTTTTTGTTCTTGTGAAAGTAGTCATTTACAAAGGTATTTATTAAAAATTTCACTTCAAAGTGTGTGCAATCAATAACATCACAACAATTGAAAAAGCTTGGCTCTCAAATTTCACCTTCCCTATAGTTAAATCATCTGGCCATAGTAAAACATGCTTAAGGTGCTCAACCACAATAGCCATAAACTTCTTATAGTACTTGCAACTTATAGATGAGGCAACTCCATAGTGTTCAACTAAGGTTACATAAGCATCCTAGTTGTGAGCTTATGCAAAACAATTGCTACTTGTTTTCCCACATGCATATAATGCAAAGGTACATTTGAAATTTAGTAAAAGGTTGTGTATGCATCAAAGGTGCCACAAGATCGCAAATGGTCATGAATTGCTCCTTGGAGACTCTAAAGAACTCCCTCCATCTTGTTTGATCCTTAAGCCTACTTCATCTATTCAATGTTGAAACAAGTGAAGAGATCTAGGCTTGATGTAAAAGTTTTCTTGCTCAATATAGGAATGCATCCATGAAGCTTGTGCAACAAGTTATATAATACATAAGGTAATATGGAAGAACTCTGAAGCTACTTCAAAATGGAGAGCTTAGAGCTAATGTGCAAGAGAATGTAATTCTCATTTACTAGTAGTTGTTTATGGCGACTGTGTTAAAATTTATTTAAGTTTTTTAAAATATTTTATATGAATCATAAAAGTTTGTGTAGCCACAACAAAAACCACATGAGGATCCATAGCCCCTTCCATATTTGGCCGCGCTCATGAACCCTAGGAACCACTGCCAAAAATATTTTTAGAATTTTACTTATGTGGATGATGGTGAGATTTGCGAGTTCATTTGCACCATCACTGCCACAAAAATGACACTGATAGTGACATGTGTGGCATGTTTAAGTGGATATGACATTAAGATCATTCATTATTCTCTTAACATTATTATTTGACAAGTCAACTTATTTCTTTTCTTAGTCTTTTAGTGTCGATTAATGTGGGTTAAAAACTTTTTAAAAGTGACTTTAAAAATACATTTTGAATTTTGATATTAATAAATAAAATTTTAAAAGTCTATTACAAACTAGTAAAAATTGTAAACACATGTTATTATGTTGTAATTAAAATTAAAATTCACTTAGGTCTTTAAAATAATAAATTGTAAAAGTTATTTGGAAAACCCTTGAAAACTCTTTAAGTATAATTCGTTATTGTGTTGTAGTTAAAATAAGAATTCACTTTAGTTATATATATATATAAATGATATGAATTTTAAAAGTTTGTTTTAGAACTTCTAATATTATGAAATTAAAAATTTTAAAAGTAATTATAACCCTTAAAAACCTTAAGTTTTTGGTTATTAGGTTGTAGTTAAATTTTACTTAAGCTTTTCAAATTTTAATTAAATTTATATTCTTACACTTTATTAAATGCATTATAAATAAATAAAAATCCTAAATAAAAAGTTTGTAGCATCACATAAAATTAAAATTCATCTACCTTTTTAAAAAATAATTTGGTATGAATTTAATATTATTTTTTATAAGTTTTTTTAATTTTTGAAATTCCTAAACACAAAGTGTAACTCAACTTAAATTCATAAAAAATTTAAAATAAATTTTTTTATATAGTTTCCTTGTGGCCTATCATCATGCATTGGTGGCCACAAGGAAACTACTTAGCATAGTCTAAAACTAAAAAAGATTATGTATGAAATGGTGGCAATAAACAACAATATGGTGAATGTTTTGTTTGCAATTGTTACTACATTGGTATGTTTTTTTTCTTGTATATTTTATATTAATGTTCTTTATATTGTTTTAGGGTAAGCATTATTGTTTTAAGTTTGTGTATCAATTCATTTCTGAAATCATTTCTAAATTAGTTATATAAGAGCATAAATTATTGTCAAGAGCTCTAATATTACTTGAAACTGTTTCACTTGGACCTGATTTTTAACTTCCACATCTTCAACATTACCATTATATAATAATGAAGTTGTGAAGAATACAAAATTTTTAATATTAAGAAATTTAACATAAAAAGTTTATTATAAATCATTTAAAACATTAAATATAAATTATAATTGGTTATTGTATCACATTTAAAATTAAAATGCAGAATGAATTTTAAAGTTTGGTTAAATTATTGATACTAATAAACTTAAATTTTTTAACGTTTTTATAAAATTTTGAAAACTTTAAATATTTAATGATATTGCATTGCATTTAAAATTAAAATTATTTAAATAAAATTTGGTATAAACTTTAAAAGTTCATTTTGAACTTTTGATATTAATAAATTTAAATTTTTTAAAGTTTTTATAAATCTTAAAAACCCTAAGCAAAAGTTTCTATAACTATTTAAAACTAAAATTTATTTAGGTCTTTAAAATTAAATTTATTTAGTTTTTATGAACCCTTAATTTCATAACTTTTAAAAAATATGAATTTTAAAATTCGTTTTGAACTTTATGTAAATAATAATTTGAAGGACATCAAATTTCTGAATTGTAAATTTATAACAAGTATGATTAACATAAATACTTTATTTTACTTTATTTACTAATAATTTACCTCAATTACTAAAAATAATAGATACTTAAATTAAATATATGTTAACCTTCTTATAAATCGTACGTTTTAATACTTTAAAGACCTAAATAAATTCTTAGGCAGATGTATATTATTCAAAGAAACTGTTATACATAATATACATGGTCATACTATAAAACGATTTATATAATAATTATAAATCTAAGAGTGCCATTTAAAGGTGTGATTAATGGTAATTAACATGGCTTAGGTTACACGCGAGAAATGGCCCTTGTAGCGGGGAGATCGTCGTCTTCCTCAGGCATGGCGACCGCCGGGCTGCCCTATCCCGACAGATTCCACGCTGCAGCAGCTTACGCAGGCTTCTCCGTTGAGGAAGACTCTCCACGGCCGCCATCGTTCTCCCAGGAGACGAGCTTGCTCCTCTATGCCCTCTACATGCAGGTATTCTTTGATCCGCCTGCATTGTGCTCTTCTATAACGATATTAGCTCCTTTTCTGTGAAACTCGCATGAAGTTTCAGCTTTTGCTCCTAATTCGTATCAATTTGAGATTTTGTTCGATTTCCATGCAAAATGGACTCAATGGTCCATTTTTTTAATCCTAGTCCTGCTTGAAAATGCCGTGAAATCATATAAAATGCTCACTATAAGATTATTTCGACAAACTGCTTTATGTGTGTGTGTCTACACACACACACACACACACACACACAAACATGGACTATATGGTCCCATAATGCGTATTATATGTTTTACAGCATAACCTGTGCTTGCAATATAGTATTAGCTTGACAATGAATATTTTGGCTTAGATATACATAAATTATACAAATGAAAATTTTCATACATACATATACATGCGAAGTAGAAAATTCGTTTCTGTTTGTACCAAAATCAACTTTCTTGATGTGGGTTTGGTTAGGCTACTGCTGGACCTTGCAGAGTTGGCAAACCTAGCGGATGGAAACCTGCGGATCACGCTAAATGGAAGAGGTACTTTCTTTCACACACAGACAAATGTCTATGTTCATATGTGTATTTATAGAACAGTTCCTGTTTATAATACGTTGTGTATAGCTGGACTCAACTTGGAGACATGTCATCGGTGGAAGCAATGAGGCTCTTCGTAAGGACTTTGGAAGTATGTATCCATAAAAACACATACACACGGACAAGCACGTATACATGTTGCAAATACTGAAATGTAATTATTTGTAGGAAGATGATCCAGACTGGTTTTATAAATCGCAAGGAAGAGAGATCGAGGCCTCAAATGAAATGGTAACCATTACTTCATTTATTTGCTCTCTCTCTCTCTTAACTAAGATAAATAGCACTATGAAACTGTGTGAGTGTGTGCGTGCGTAGGGAGAAAGAGAGAGAGAAGAGAGAGAATTTATCATCTGGTACACACGTAGACACACACTCAGACACACACACACACACGTAGACATACACGCATAGGTACATACACGTGACACGGAGCCTGTTTTCAGCCTGTACAGGATAGCGATTTGAAGCCGAGCTCACAAGAGGGAGATATGCCTGTAACAAACAACTCTCCCTCGTCACCTCCGCCATTCTCAGCAAACGGCCGAATTGGCATAGACATGAAAGTAGAAGAGAATGACGTTGAGTGTACCATCGTCAAGGACTATCCCGCTCGAAATGAATGGCTTGCCCCTTCTGTATCTGGTCGGAGGCCAGCAGCTCGCTATCAGGTTTGCTTAGAATGCTGATTAAGTATACTCTTTTGTATAGTGAAGTGTACTCCTTAATATAATACGTTTAGAGTTCTACATGTAAACGCACAAACACACATACACACAATGTGTATGCTTGTAAATATTTATATATATTAGATATATGCATATAATTGCTTTAGACCGTATGTATATTGAAGCAGAAGTATTGAAGCTCAAATTCTTATAGTATATGATCGTAATATGTCTATACATTGTGGCGTAGAGATAGATATTTTAATCTGCATTTTAAATACAAGTCATAATGATTACTTAATTTGATGCAGCATGCAGCAGCAGTTGTCCACGATAAAATGTTTGTGATTGGAGGAAATCATAATGGCCGCTACTTGAACGATGTGCAGGTAACAGTTTGCATGAACACAGACAGACACACGTATAATTACATACTAGATAAACTTATATACTGTTCATTGTTTATTCCTGTTTTATTCATAGGTGCTTGATTGAGAACGTTAACATGGTCTAAAGTTGAGCAGAAGTTGCCAACGCCTTCAAGTCTAGCAGAAATACCGTCTATCCAGACTTTGGCTCCCTGTGCTGGTCACAGTCTAGTAAGTGTTCCGTTTTATACATAATATATAAACAACAGGAGTAATTGAATTTATCTCTTAATGGTATAGTTTAATGTGTGTATTTGTATATATATCATGATGGTGATATAATATATCATCGTTATCTTATCATGCATATGTACGTCAAATTCAACTCACATAATTTCAGATACGGAGAAACCGGATGCTTCTTGTGGTCGGTGGACACTCCAAAGGCTCTTCGGACACTGTTTCAGGTTGGTCTTGTTAGTTATCCTGATATTAGTCAAGTAGTATGTTTTTCATATCACACACACACAGAGCGAGAAGGGGGCGGGGGGGCGGCCAAGTTCTTGCCTAATTATTTTTTTTTGCAGTTCATGCGTTTGATACAGAAACTTTCACATGGTCATTGCTTCCAACATACGGACAAGCTCCAGTATGTCTTTATAATTGACTTTTTAAAGATACATTTGTGCGTGCATGCGTGTGTTGTGTCATGTATGTTTGTTTGTTTCAATAATGTGTATGCATTTTTTCTTAAAGGTGGCCCGGAGGGGACAATCTGTGTCACTTGTAGGATCCAACTTAGTCATGTTTGGAGGTGAAGACACAAAACGACGTCTTTTGAACGATCTCAATATATTTGATCTCGAAACAATGACATGGGAAGCGGTGGACGCTATGTAAGTGTGTGTGTGAAGCATATTATAGTCGAAGGATGAAGTGATATCGATGTATTCACTTTTTGCAGAGGTTTACCTCCGTCCCCTCGTTCTGATCACGCTGCGGCTGTCTACGCGGGTCATTATCTCTACATATTTGGTGGTGGTTCACATTCGAGCTGCTACAACGATTTGCACGTCCTAGACTTGAAAACGGTAATGACCTTAGTAACGCATTATTCAAAAGTATACATATGCATGGATACTCTACCTACCACGTATATATCTACGAGCATTAGCAACTTAAAACTCATGTTTACCGTACTCGAGATTAAAAACTCCAACTTGGCTTTAGTATTTGAACCAGCTTAGAAATTTTTTAATGCTTCTCAGAGAATAAACTTGTCAATGCTTCTACTTACTGAGGATCGATATTAAGTATAAGACTATACATTTGGATGTTACTTAATTATTAATACGTTAATTATTAAATATACTTTTCCAGATGGAATGGTCTCGCAAAGAGACGAATATCACACCGACGCCTCGTGCAGGCCATGCAAGTGCCAGCGTTGGTGATTTATGGTACATTGTTGGTGGAGGTGACAATAAATCAGGTAAAAAAATTTACCTGTGTATATATCCTTATGTACATATACATATAATATATACAGCTTCGTCATATGCAATACATGATATAATCATAAAATGGAAACTTAACATATACTAACTACTACTTTGTGCACGTAAGGTATATCCGAAACGATTCTTTTGAACATGAGAACACTCGAGTGGTCTGTAGTAACTTCTGTCCCGGCTCGGACGTATATTGCATGCGAGGTATATATAATGAACGTATGCGTGTGCCTGTGTGTATGTTTTGGTGCGTCTTGCTCCCTATTATCGATATGTTATTCGTTTCCTTCTATACTAAATGCTTGTTATAGTTTTATATTATTATCTTCTGATTCTTACTGTGCAGGGACTAAGTTTGGCATCTGCCTGTTTAAATGGCGAAGAAATTCTAATAGCTTTTGGTGGCTATAATGGGAGATACGGCAATGAGGTACTCCTAGATTAATTATTGTATTTAATTAATAGTTATGTACATTTCAGGTCCATGTACTAAAGACTGGTATAAGTCAATCAAAGCCTTCACCAGCTCCAAGTTTTGGTGGAAACCATGTTACTGAAATTGAGGAATCTCCTGATGTGCGTATGGTTTCAAGTGAAATGATACACCACGAGCCCACGGTACGACATACGCACACGTACACGCACACAACACACACACACACATGAATATATGTATACGTATAGCATGATAATATGTTTGTATATAGGGTACAATCAATTAACTTATTAATAAGCTATAATTATCTTGAAAAGAAGAAATTATATTGTTGATCTATGAACCCCCGCCTCTCTCTCTCTCTCTCTCTCTCTCTCTCTCTCTCTCTCTCTCTCTCTCTCTCTCTCTCTCTCTCTCTCTCTCTCTCTCTTCTCTCTCTCTCTCTCAGAAACCGCATGTTATTGAGGCTTAGATCGACTAGTCATACATTAAATGAGACTTAAATTTATAAGCATTTCTATTGTTTAAAGAAAATGCGTTTTCTTTAGGAGAATGGTGGTTATAATACTCCAAAACTTTTGGAAGCTAAGCGGGAGCTGGAGGTGGCTTTAGCTGCAAGCCAAGACGAGAATTCTAAACTGAGGAGTGAGCTTTCTGCAGCTACCAACGAATTAGCAAAGGTATATACACATATGACCACTGTTTGTGGACGTATGTATATTAAACTGATGTATATGTACTATTTACTATATATATATATATATATGTTTTTTTTTTTTTTGCACAGGAGTTACAATCTGTTCGCGGCCAGTTTGTTCTGAGCAATCAAGATGCTTCAAACTCGAGGTGATATTATTAACCGTATTCCTATCTTGTGCGTGCGTGGGTATGTGTGTGCTTTGCACATAATACAGTAGTATTATATTCTTCAAATATATTTAAACTTCTCTCTCTGATTAATCGTAGTTATAACCATGTGTGTGTGGGAAACAGGTTGAGGTAGCGGAACTAAGGCAAAAGCTACAGTCTATGGAGGCATTACAGAAGGAGCTGGATCTACTGAGGAGACAAAAGGCTGCATCTGACGAGGTTGCGGCTGCTGCACTCGCTCACAACAAGCAAACTCTGGTGTCTGGTCATGGCTTGCTGGTGCTCCCAATGATAACAAATCCTCAGGTTTGTGAATTAAACATTTTTGTCTTATGTACCTAATTTTTTATTAATTTAAATATTTATATATGACATATACGTGTATATCATATATGCCATCCGTATTTTATGCATTTATTTTCTTTCTTAATAACATTTAGTTATAATGTGACAATTAATTAAACCTTAGCTAAGCTCCTATGAGCTTCATCCCTGCAGGGCCTAGCCGCAACTCTACGTGCCCAAGCACATGTCTAACATCCCTACACCTTGCTATCCTCTGTAGGAGTACTCCTAATTTCACTAACTCACCGTCTGTGTCGTCCACGTAAAACGGCTTCACAGCAATCCCATTATTTGGATTCACACAGAAATTATCCGTACAATCGTCCACCAGTATGGAGTCCTTGAGGCTCCTGCCCAGTACACTGAGGTCTTTCACATATAGGCCTTCTTCGTCCTCCTCGTGCCATAGCTCAGTACATGAATCTATAAACAGCCTAAACAACACTGTTTAGTTTTCATCTCTCTCTCTCTCTCTCTCTCTCTCTCTCTCTCTCTCTCATCTATCTCTCTATATATATATAATTATAGACACAAACACAGACATGGAGTGTGTGTTGTTGTGGAGATAAAACCCCTATTAATAGTTTATTTCTTGCATATAACATGTATCCATTATATATTAATATGTGTTATAGTATATAAAATATCCATATTAATGTGAAATAAATTGTAGGGCAGGGTCAGTTCATATAAATAAAACTTAGCATAGGAAGCATGTGTGTGTGGGTGTGTGTGTGTGTGCATAATGTATGTTTAACTTCTAGAATAAATAGTTTAACAAATCACATTTCTTGCACACACACACACACATATATAGGATCCCAAAGCCAGATGCACCGATATGTGTGTGTCTGTGTGTGTGTGTGTGTGTGTCTGCAAGATAAGATTCTGCCCATCATTTTGACACATGTGTGTATAGTGTGTATGTTGATGGGCAGGGTCAATCTTATCAATAGATGTTGTTGTGGGAAGGGTCGGTTCATATAAATAGCGTTGTGTGTATTGTTATATGTTTAAATTCTATAATAGTCTTGGGTTATATATATATAATATATATATATATATATTATGTATGTATGTATGTATATGTTACCTGTGAGAAATGAATTGATGGGCAGGGTCAATCTTATCAATAACCTGATTGGCATAGCAAGCAGGAGAAGATGTAAATATGACAAGCTCAAAAATCTTGGACATGTCGACTAGGAACGCATCCAACCCTGGCCTCTTCTTGACATACATTCCCCTCTTATCATCAATACTGACCTCAAAATCGTAGCCGTGCGAATCATAAATGGAGCTGTACACGAGTGTGTTGTCGAGATCGAGGAGAAGAGTCTTCTTTCCGATCTGCCGCTCGCTCTGTTTCGGCAGCAATGGCAAATTCCTCGGAAAGATGAGCTTCGCATAAGAAATCAGAACCCTAAAATGAAAACAAAAGGATTAGGGTAGAAGGATATATACCTGAAAAGGATATTATAAGAATATACTCATGGCTGAGTATATTCCTTCGTGAAGAACCCTAAACCTCTAGGGTAAATGGGAGGGGGAAGAGAGGGCGTACGCACCGCAGGGATTTCCGGGACGGGCGTGAGAATGTGTGGAAGAAGCCGCGAGCGCCTCAGGAAAACGCAGGCGAGGAGGATGGGTACACGCCGTTCCTCATGGAGAATCCCGCTTTCGAGGCGTATTACAAGGTAGAAATCTGTATAATCTCTTCTTTCAATGTGCTAAAATCCCAATTTTCTTAATCATCCCTTTGATTCTGCTTCAGCTGCTAAAAATGCATATAATTTCTTCAAATTCTGCTAAATTAATTAATATGTATGTAACAAAATCCTTATCTTTTCAGAAACAAGGTGTCGTTCCTGAGAACAATGGGAGCAATTCAACACTATCTTACACAAGCCCCTGCCGACAACGTTCCGAATCAATGGCGGGTAAGTTTAGTCAATTTAGTAAGTTTTTCACACGGAGATATATTGATCCATTTCAAAATCATAAAAAACGAGTGTATATCTGTGTTTACACACACACACACACATATTTATTTATTTATTTTTTTGGCAGTGGACAGTTTGCGGAATGCATCAGAGACCAAATGAGGCGGGATTTTTTCGATTACTTAAAAGATGAGACTGAGGTATGTGGACTTTTATGTGTATGCATAATTATTTAACTTGTGTAGATTGCGGGAGAAGTGATCGAGCCCGTCCGGTCTCTGCCTTGGTATCCAAACGAGCTTGCATGGCATTTAAGCTTCTCAAGGTCACAGCTCCGTAAAATTCCAATCTTGCAGAGGTATATGCTCTCTCTCTGTGTGCGGGCTAATAATTGTCGCCTGCAGAATCCACGAATTTTTGAAAGAAGAGAATGAGCTAGGAAATATAACCAGGCAAGAGGCCGTCAGCATGGTAATACTTTTATACTTCTGTATCTGCTGATATGCATGCATAGAAAAGCGACACACACACAATGTATGTATAGCGGTGTATATTACACTCAACTATTGTACTTTTCAGGTGCCTCCGTTATTTCTTGATGTGAAGCCTCACCATCACGTCCTTGATAGTAAGGTCACTATAGCGTTTTGGTTATATATTTATGATCGTCCTTCCTTTGTGTTCTTTCTCAGTGTGTGCGGCACCTGGTTCAAAGACTTTCCAGCTTCTTGAAGTCATTCATAGTGAAGACAAGCCTGGAGTATTGTCACGAGGAATGGTAAGCGTGTCTTAAGACAATTAGTAATGAAACATGATTCGCCAATCTAATGAACAATTATACGTTTTTTACTTCTTTAGTCTTTAATAAATGTTTCATTTCAAAGGTGATTGCCAACGATCTCGACGTCCAGCGGTGCCATCTACTCATTCATCAGACAAAGCGGATGTGTAGCCCGAATATCCTTGTTACGAACCACGAAGCACAACATTTTCCAGGCTTAAAAAAGAAAAACATTAAACGTATCTCTCTCCCCTTACAAGCGCATGTGTACATAATGCGCGATTTTAACTTGGTTTCCTAACAGATGATTTGAAGGATCTTGAAGATCAGGGGTTAATGTTTGACCGTGTATTATGTGATGTACCTTGTAGCGGAGATGGTACCCTGCGCAAGGCTCCAGATCTTTGGAAGAAATGGTTTGTATATATGTATTCATGTTATTTGGTATGTATACGACTTATATGTATTTGCGAACTTCTTTCAGGAACTCTGGCATGGGGAACGGGTACACCCTCTTCAAATACAAATTGCAATGCGAGGTACATCGCAATATGCACATAAAGTATAAGAAGAATACACTTTTTTTTTCAGGTGTTGCACTTTTGAAAGTTGGTGGCCGTATGGTATTTCCACGTGCTCTTTAAATCCCATTGAGGATGAAGCTGTTGTTGGAGAGGTATTTAAACATGCATAGCACACTTACAATTAAAAGATATCAAGAACAAGCATATATATTCATATATCGTTTCAGATTCTGCGTCAATGTGATGGATGTATGGAGCTTTTGGATGTTTCCTCTGAACTTCCGGCATTAAAACGGCGAGTAGGAATGAAGTCGTGGAAGGTTTGTGTTCTGTACACACATGTACATACATATAGTATGTATGTATGTATATATCTCAGTAGGTATGCACAGTAGCTATACATATATGTATGCTTAAATCTATTATATTTCTACGTATATACTGCAATAGTTCTAATACTAAGTTTAAGCAAAATTGAGTTATGATTTAAATTAACTCAGCAAACTTATAAGTAAACTATATGGTTTATTAGGTTCGTGGTAGAAAGAGATGGCTTTCATCTTATAAGGAAGAACACTACCGAAACGGGACTATATTGCCGAGTATGTTCCCATCTGGAAAAAGAATGGCCGAAATCAGGTATTTAAGTATAATCTGAAAGTTAACTCCATTAGCTTCATGCATAACGAACTTAATAGCAAATAAAGGCTTGAAAATAAACAAATGGAGAATGACAAGGCTTCTGAGTTTGAGGAACAAGATTCTGATGAATATGCTGAAGGCGAGGCGGAGGTGACAGAGCTCCCCTTGATCGTTGTATGAGGATTTTACCTCATGACCAGGATACAGGCGGGTTTTTTATTGCAGTCTTTCAGAAGTTGGGTCCATTTAAAGGTAAAATATCATTTTGATTTATATTTGCATAATAATAACATAATAAATTAATACGATTTATAACGAGAATTACTTTACTTAATTAATAGGTAATGTGGTTATTTACTGTATTTAGAGATCTTCATGTTTGACTAACAAGACAAAATTAATTGCGTATTCACAGGCGTTTTCAAGAGTAGTAAAAAGAAGGTTAGGAATGACTCCAACGCGGAAAAACGTGAAGCTGACGAAGGTCGTTTACGCACACACACACACACTATTTATATATTAGTTTGAAATTTTATACTTGTGTTTTATGTATAGATTTAGTACTTACGTTTTATTCAAACTTACGTCTGAACAGAGTGTAAGGAACAACTTGGAAACGATCTGGATAGAACTGACCAGACAACGAACGCCGAAATACCTCAATCTGACGGATGTAAGCTAATTTTATTTTCCTAGTAAATACATAATTACACACACACATACATACATGTTATGTTTGTGTCTATTTATTTGTATCAAAGAAATAGAACACATTTTGCAGGCATTTCCGAAACTGGTATGGAAGTGCATGAAGAGCAGGCTGAAGACCGTAAGTATTCTTATTTGTGTGTGTGTTGCGTGCGTGCATGTGTGAATGATGTTTCCATATTGATGTTGTCTAATTCTTATACTAGCTGTTGAAAGTATTATTGATAAAGGGGAAGCGTTACAAAATGAGAAAGGAAAGCACCAAAAGCAAGGTCCGTGGAGAGGAGTAGATCCGGTATTATTTCTAGAGGACGAGAATATAATCAACAGTTTAATATCGTACTACGGCATCCAGGTGTCTCTCTCTCTGTCTCTCTCTCTCTCTCACACACACACACACGCACACCCTGGGTATGCAAATATTGAGTGCAAGAATAACAATTATTACAAATTCCAGGAAACTCTGCCTTTCCGTGGTCACTTAATCGTGAGAAGCGAAGATACTTCACGTGTGAAGAGAAATACTACGTCTCGAAGTCCGTCAGCGATGTTGCTCGGTTGAATTTGCATGTCGGCCAGTTGCTGAAGATAACCTCGGCTGGCCTTAAAATTTTCGTAAGCACTCTGTGTGTGTATTACATAATTCTTGAATTTTTCTTTTTCACTAAATAAACTAACAAGAGCTATAAACGTTCACATACAAATGTAGATAGATAGATAGATAGGATATACTAATATCGTGGACCGTTTATCTTTCCAGGAGCGTCACTCTACTAAGGAGAATTCATCCGCTTGTGCTTTTCGGATTGCGTCTGAAGGTGTCCTGTTTAATATTATATATTATATAACACGCACACGCACGCCCTATTTATTAAAAGAATAATAATGTGATATATAGAAATGTCTCTTTGGCTAACGATCACTTATTTATTTTATGGATTTAGGATTGCCACTTCTGTTACCACATCTTACTAAGCAGCTGCTTTACGTTTCAAGAGAGGACTTTAAGTTGCTTTTGTCGCCAACCGCGGTTCCGTTTGCTGCATTTCAAGACGAATCGTTCAGAAATTCTGTGGAAAACCTTCTCGTTGGCTGTTGTGTGGTTGTCCTCAAGGATTCGGGTAAGCTCTCTCTCTACACGTGTATGGATGTATGTATGAGCGTTAGTGTGTGTTATCTCATATAAGTGTATCCGTTCTGTTTACGAATTGTGTTTTTGTAAACAGGAGGCACAAGTGATGTAACAGCCATTGGTTGCTGGAGGGGGAGGACGAATATGAGCTTACTGGTCCAAGGCCAGAAGCCGATCAGATGCTTAAGAGATTGTACCCTGAGGATGTAAAGAAAGAGCAAGTGGAAACCACGTAAGTCATTTTCTTTTATATATATGTAGAGATATATATCTGTGCATGTATACGTACTCCATACAAACAGTACAAACCTGGTTTCATATGCATTAACCACGTATGTGTGTGTGTGGGGGGGGGGGGGGTGGGATTGTAATATTGTATTATTGATAGCTATTATCTTCCAGTTATCCGTTTTCTTTTTTATGATATGCACTTATAATGCTTCTTTTAAATGACAGTTCTTAAGGGGATTATAGAAACAATGTTTTTGAAGGAACGGCAATTGTCCCTGGAGTTATTTTTGAACCAATACAGAAGAATAATTTACCAAGTGGTACTGTGTGTGTGTGTGCGCGCTCGCGTGCGTGACAGAACCATACACATAATTTGGGTAACACACACACAAACAGGTATTGCATACATGTATATACTATATAATCTCTTATAAACACTCATTTGAATATATATATATATATAAAAACTCTGCTGAGGTATGCATATACATATATGCACATACATACGTATACATAGTTTAAAAGTCAAGATTCATGTACAGCTTTATAACATTTTAATTTATCTTAAATAAGTCATGTTTTTGTGAGTTTTTTTTCTTAAAATTATCAATAAAAAACTACAATTGGAATTAAAAAATTAAAAAGTATTTTTAAGTAAAATAAATAAATAACATGCCCTGTAAAAGCTCTGGAATATAGACAAGTGCATATAATATTGGTTCAAAACCCTAGTTTATATAAAAGAGGGAATGGTTTAGACTGAAATTAATTTAGTGATTATTAAAATTTCATTATGTTAATAATAACATATGGCATTGTAGTTATACATTTAAACTTTACATTATCTATGTTTCAAAAGATAAAAGGTGGTTAGGGTTCTTTAGTAAATGGGTCTATAGTTAGGGTTTTTTAGTAAATATTAGAGGAACATTAGGATGCATTGGTGGATGTATAAATGGCATAACTTATTTTTATTCTATTTTAGAAAATGTTTTAATTGTTACATATGTACAATCTCTCGAAGATTAAGTTAAATGTCATGTTGAACCTCATAAATGTGTATTGATAAGGAGACTCTTGATTAAACTTTGTACTGTAAACTTAGAAAAACAAATTAACATCATCTCATTCACTTTATATTCCATATGTAGACGATGTTGAGAGTTGTAATGTTGTTTGTCTCACTTGTATGCAATTCAAATGTTATACTAACTTCACTCAAACCAATATAAAAATATTTATCACATATCGATGCCATGACCTAACATAAGTAATTCATGGCAAGTGTGAAGGTAGACCTAACTCCATCGGTAACACCAGGTCATGACTATATAAGAACTTAATAAAGTACAAACAGAATTTTATACCCTAGTGACATAAGCATATCAGATAACCATCCCAATATAAATGTTAAAAATTTACGTACTTCATAATCATCTTCTTGAAAATTCTAACGAGATTTTCCACCAAACCATCTATATGAAAATGATAAGTGTTTGTGAAAGTGTGGTGTATCCCCAATCGAGATATCAAAACATGAAATGCCTCAGTCATAAATGTAAGACCATTGTTCGAGAGAATTCACTTCTAACAAAAATGTTAAAACACTACCCAATTAAAGATAAAGTGGCTAACATCAAAAGCAATCACACTAAGAAGCATCAACTTCCATATGACAAATTACGTATTTGGAAGCGATAATAATATACTCATTAGTAGCAATCGACTGTGGAAAAAGTCTTATTAAATTAAATGCCACCAACTCAAATGGATAAGAAACTGCAATGGGCTTCAACCGTCCATCCAAAGTACAAGGGGGGTATTGTAAGCTTAGCATTACACAAAACTATGCACATATTAGATCACATCTTCTTGCAACTCTAACCAATAGAAAGCTTCTCAATCACAATGATGTCCCATGTGCTTGCTAAGAATAAAAGAGTCATGATAAGCATGGAATAAAGATCGAAGGCCATCAATCGCAAATGATCATCCAAATCAGTCTTTACAAAATAAATAAGGTCGTCTTGAAGGCAGTATTAAGAATATAAGTCCTAAGTCATCCACAAGCAATGCACCCATTATAGCTTCACCTTTTGAATTTCACGAACCTCATATAATCAAACTTTATAATACACCTTGTGAACACTGAATGTTAAGCACAACAACTACTGACGATACGAATCTTCATCCAAAAAATCCACTGATGTTGGAATAACTAGCTCCTTAGGAACATATGAAGAAAGAGAAGGTGAAAGAAGACTTGAGAAAGAGTGTTAACATCAATTATGAAACTCCTTCAACAATGAACAACCTCAAAGTTGTAAATCTGAAGTTTCAAGGCTCATCAAGCAATACGATTAACCAAGTTCTTCTGCTTCAATAACAAAGTGACCACAACATGATCGCTTCCAACAACGTCTAAGAACCATGCAAATAAACATAAAGCTTCTAACCACTGCAAGACACTCCTTAGTTGTGGAGTAATTCACCTTTGCTAATTGCAATATACAGTTGATATACACAATGAGATGACGTTGACCAGGCACATTAGTACTCTCCTACATCAACACGCCTTTGAGACCAATGTCAGAAGCATCCATGCGCAAAATGAAGGGACGAGTGTAATTAGAATATGTAAAACTAGAAGAGTCATCAACAGCTCCTTAAGATCTGGCATGCTCGCAATCCTTAGATCAGACAAGAGATGATATTGAAGACTTCAGCAACACTCACAAAGGTGCAGTACAATCCAAAAGATGATTTACAAAATGGCTAAGATATCCAAGAAAGTGTTGCACATCGATCACATACTTCAGTGTAGGGAATTTAGATCCAAACACACACTTATATCGCTTCAGCTTCAAACCAACTTTCATAGTCAATCCAAAACCTTGCGTACAGTATAAACATGCTCCTTCCATGAATTAACTTTTTGGCTTAGACCATAGGTTTTACTATTCATAAAATAGAATATAAACTTTTATTTATATAATTTTAAAAAATTAAAATCATTATATAAATTTATTTGAAGTTTGTTGATTTAAATCATCATAGTTTATTTTGTGATTTAAAAGTCAAAATTGTCAATCCAAGGCTTCTCACTCTTACTTCTTATTGTCTTTCCTTCATGATTTTCCATCCATTCTTTAAATCCCTTAATGATGTAATTGTTGATCAACTCAAGAAGGAGTATGATGATCTTAACTTAACGTATGGGGCCAAGATTGCAACATGTCATTTTATTTCAATTAAGGATACTAGGCTAATCAAGGTAACTGTTTGGCGTCAATCATCAAATGAACTCAAGATCTTACAAGCAAATGTTAAAGAGATGTTAAAGAATGATGTTATCTAAAAGTTTTGAAGTCCTTAGGAGTTCAAACCTTATCTTATGATGAAGTTGGATATGAGCATTCTCTGCATCGACTATCGCCCATTGATGTAAATATTTTAGATGTTTATTCACTTCCTTATACTGTAGATCTTTGAATTGACTAGGGCAGAGCCGTTGGTTCATCAAGATAGATCTCATGAATATTGGCAAGTTTCTATGGCTGACATGGACATTCCCAAGACTGCTTTTCGAACATCATTTGTCTTGGTGTCAGCGACTTTCCAGCATATGATGAATAAAATTCTTTGCGATATGTCGGAAGTAACTGTCAATTTTATCGATGATGTTTTAATTTACTTGGAAGGAACATGAAAGGCAAAAGTTATGGAAGCAAAAATAAAAATAAACAAACGAAGTGAAATAAAAATAAGAAAATGAAAAAAAGATGAGGAAGAGTCAAACAAGGGAGAGACTTTTTAAAATCACATTTGGCATGATTAGGAGTCAACAATCCATAACAAGAATAAGGTCAGTTGGCACCACTCACAAAAATTGAAGCTCAAGCTAAATGTCATAGTTTTATTATGACTCCTCTTTACTTTGGACGTTGACTATTGTTACCTACTGTACTATGTTGATAAGCCCTAGGTGTAGAAGAAACAGGCCCGCTTAGTGCACTTGGATATCTAGTGATGGTCCGGCCGGGTGTCATTAGATATTTGCAAGAAACTCTGGGCGAAGCTAACACTTCCATCCAGAAAACTCTTACCTTAGTTTTTCGTGTCTCGGTTGGATTAATGGCTAGTTTTGGTGAGTTTGGCATGTCGGATATGCTTAGAAATACCCCCAAGTTTGACATGTTAGGGTTTAGGGGTCGATGGATAACTCACCAAGTATGTTCCCTCTGGGAATGAGATTTCAGTGCTAGCCCACTTATGTAAACAGGAAAAACAGGGGGGGGCCTTGTCACATAAATAAGGTAGTATATAGGAGTGAGGGTTCCTGGGTTCATGACTGAGCTCGTTACTCTTCTCCCGTGCAAGCTCTAGCTTGTGTCGTCAATGCACAACCCTTGTTGTGCCGCCCTAACTTCCAGATGCCAGGGGTACGTCCCACCTTCGGGGTAGCCTACCCTTAACGTTGGCGAATCCATGCCTGGGAGGTCTTGTGGGAATGCACGTTCCAAGAAGCAGAGGTAGAGGCTTGTCTCCAGCCTCCTCCTCCATGTTAAGCTAGGGTAGCACTCATGGCCAAGCAAGGCACATCCGTGTCCTTGTCCAACTGTGGGCGTGGATCTTGTTTGACAGGTTCACGTTGCCTAGTTCCTAAGGTTCACTAAAGGGGTTCTAGAGTTGGCATTTAGGAGCCACGTTTGTGGCACTTGGTGCAACTCTTGAATCTAAGGGCTATGGCATGATAGCCCACATCGGGGAAGGCAGTGTCACATGGAGATGTGACACTGGGCTAAACGTCACATGGTACAACGCCTGAGGCACGCCCTTTGGGGTTATGTCATGGGCTTGTCGCCAAGGGGTTGGATACTTACAAATAGACATGCTTGTGCTGCGCTAGGGTGCTAAGCCTTGGGCATTGCTCAAGGGAGGTTAGGTCTCATAACTAGGTGTGCTTTGGCACACTTGGCTAGGGGAGTGTTCTCCTTGGAATTCAAGGGTTGAACAACCTAAACATGTTAGCAGAGCCCTTTCGTGAGGCACTCGCAAGGTCATGTGCTTAGGGTTATCCCAAACCTAGCCTTAGGGAGTTTGCTTAGCAGAACACTCGTGTCCGCCTACGGCGCACACTCGTGTCCTCACTAAGTACTAGCCCTAGGTCTAGGGTATAACTTGGCCACTCAAACCCTTAGGGGTTAGTCGTGGTTCAGGGTACCCCTTGTCGCCCTAAAGGGGTTGTACTCCCGGATGAGGGTGATTCCTCAAGGGTAAGTGACGATGCCTTAGCTCTGTCCAGGGGTATGTGTGGAACACACGTCTCCTTGATGGGGGTTAGGGCATGAGCCTGTCTAGGTCTTCTAGGGCAAGACCCTAAGTCAACTAGGGTTATCCCTCAAGGGTTTTGGGGGCAGACACTCTAGGCTTAAACCCTAAGTCAACTAGGGTTATCCCTCAAGGGTTTTGGGGTAGACACTCTAGGCTAAACCCTAAGTCAACTAGGGTTATCCCTCAAGGGTTCTGGGGTAGACATTCTAGGGAGACTTAGGTTAAACCCTAAGTCTCCTGTCCACTTGGGCATTAGAGTCTAACCCTAAGGGTTGTTGGGGTTGTTCTAAACTTAATGTTGCTCACACAGGGTGATGACGCCGAATGGCCACCTGGCAGCCACTTATTGCCACGTGTTGGCCCTTTGGGTTAAAACTCTGACACTAAAGGTCATGATCGTCCATACAAACAACGATGTTAATCTCATCTCGCGAACAAGCATGAGTCTGTACCATAAAAAATAAAGACGGCAATGTGTAGCAATAGACTGAGGAATAAAAGACAAATTTGAGTTTGTATCAACCAACACTGAAAGAAAAATAATTTTAACCATCGTGTTATTAAATTGAGTTTGAAAAGTAAAGATTGAATGAACTAATGCCGAATGAATCCTTTAATGATACTCCCAAAAGAAAGATGGAGGGGTCATTAACTTATTCACACGAGGACTCTTTTTTACTCATGCAATTCTTTGTTTCCTAAAAGATTCACTGTATCAAGACTTTCCACTGCAATGGCACCAACCGATGCCAAGGCCTTCACCTCATAAATGGAGGACGCCAATCAAGAAAATGTTAACAACGCTAATACATGTGTTCAACCTCATCACACACTCAATAATGGATTGCACATCCGCATCCATAACCTTGTGTTGGTACACGAGCAATAACAACATCAACCTCTATTAAAGCCCCAATATGAAGTGAAATTAAAGAACGTGAAGTTACAAGTGGGAGAGACGATGTTTTATATTGTTGTGCTAGCTGTAAAGCATTGTCAAGAGTCATTGGAGCCAATGCATGCACAAGCCCCACAAGGTTTTGACGAAGTGTTGGCCACAACATACCTAACTTGATGCACTTTGACATGTTAAGCTTTACACAAAGCAAAATGCTTTGAAAGGAAACATCAAACATTGACTCATATGGCTTTTGATAAATACGATGCAACTATTGAAAAGCATCGTCACAGTCATTAGCATGTCCAAACCCAAGTTTAAAGATTGTTGAAAAAATACTCTAATCCTCATGGGTTGTTGTGTCCAAACCATTATACCATTACAATGTTGTTGAAGACAAGTAAAAACTTGTGTAAACATTGAGTCATTCCATAAGTGATATAGTGAAGTTCATCCTTAAGACTTCTACAAAAGAATTCCCAAAGATTTGCAGCATGAATAAGAAAAGTAGCACCATGAACTGTGAATGCTACCATCAATTGAGACTAATTATTTAGTTACATGAGGTTGCTCCACAAATAAAATTTTTGCATGTTACGCATCCATAGACAAAAAGAAGAGAGGAGAACAAAGCAATATAAACAATAAAAAGTTAAATATAAAAAAATAAAGGAAGATTTACAAAAAAGACATAAATTTGAGTGTTTTGTAGGGACAATTAGAGGTTCCACTCACCTCCACCTTAAAATATAAAAATGTGCATATTGCATTAGTCAAAAACCTTAGATTATATACAAGTAGACTGAAACCAATCCGACGTGGCATAATGTACCCCTAATTAAATAAGTTAACTTGGAAATTAAAAAAAATGAGACATAAATTAAAATTACAATCTCAATCTAATCTACTTTCTTAAACAACCCCATCAAAACCGTCCATATAGTTCTCCTTGGTCTCTTACCACCTCTCTTCTTAACAGATCCATCGGTACGATTAATAACCATATACTTATCATCCCTACTAAACATGGTACATTCATAACCAAGTTTCTCCGCAATCATCCTCTGTATACGGTTGGCCACCTCATACTTATCGCCCTTAACCTCACTACCCTTAAAACCCTTAACCTCCTCCAGAAACTCCACCTCATAAGTCGGGAAAGGGTTCATAAAAAAGAACAGAGAATCCAAATGCTTCCACCCCCTCACAGTGTTTCCGTAAAACACATCTTGTTTAGTGTTAACCGCAACCGGTATTATACGGT
The DNA here is from genome assembly GCA_003024785.1 of Selaginella tamariscina. NCBI lineage: Eukaryota > Viridiplantae > Streptophyta > Lycopodiopsida > Selaginellales > Selaginellaceae > Selaginella > Selaginella tamariscina. The sequence continues at coordinate 195,277 of PUQB01000406.1, forward strand.
CCGCAACCTCTGTAAACAATCCACTAAACCGCAGTAGATACGGCTGCCGACACGTGGTACCCTCCGGACACAGACATATATCTCTACCACTCTCTAGTAACCTCTCCATTGTTGCCCTGTCTGCGTCCCTGTTCCGTCCCAATGAAACTGTCGGTATCGGAGAAAGAAAAGTCGAAACGGGACTTACACTGTACGTAAGTCCCGTCAGTACCCTCCCTGCACAGTATATTCAGTATATTTTACACACATACATACATATATATACACGCACATACATACATATGCATATATATACATATATATCACTTACGTGCTGAAATGGCGACTTCAATAGGATCCAACAACGTTTTGTGGTTGCATGCAAACACCAAACCCTTATCATCGGCACGAGGAACTTTACCCTTAACCACAAGGCGGACTCCCAGGAGTTTATAAGCAAAGACAATGTATTTAAAGTTTAAAGGTTAAGAGGATCCTGGTTAAACCGAGGGTTAACCCTAATGGTAACCATAGGAAGGTTAAGAGTCGTTTAATGGCGTAGGTTTGTGTACGAGGCGACCGTCGTGAAAGATTACGGGTCGAGCCAGTGCCTTCTTGCTGTATGGTTCCACGTGTTTCTTTGACACAATATAAGCTTCCTGTATTGAAACGAATTTAAAATTTAATATAATGTATTAATATTTAATAATACTTCTAATATGAGATTAAATAATAAAAATTAAATTATATATAAATATTGTTTAGTTTACCTCACAAAGAGACATGAATGGAAAATCAGTCTCACGATCACCAAGTCCAATATTTGGCAGTGCTTCTTCTACAAACTCTCCTCTCCAAAGCCAACTTCTTGTTCAAACCCACCAGAACTCCTGCATAATAATTGTGTATATGTATGTGTGTGTGTGTGCATGTGTGTGTGTGTGAGAGAGAGAGATAGACAGAGAGATTAATTAATAAGTTTAAGACTATACCAGGAGGTTTAAGGAAACCCGTGGCGCGACCCTTGTTATCAACTTCAATCTCACTGCCTATAACCTTGTGAGCTCCCAAAACTTGAGTACAGAAATATTCCACCATTATCCTCGGGTTGGCAGTCACTACATAGCGTTTCCCACAACGCACTAAACACCTTGTACGCCCCACTGTGCACGTCCTCAGCGTAAAACTTCGGCAGTACCGCCCTTGCCACATCCTCAATCTCCGTTACCTGTTCATATACGTTAATGTGCAGTGTGTAATGCCTCTGTGTGTGTGTCTCTCTCTCTCTCTCTATTTATATATATATCACACACACACACACACACGGGCTGTCTAGCTATCCTAATCCTCCTCTCAGCATTGCTCTCTCTGTCTCCCTCTTTCTCTCTCTCTCTCTCTCCCTCTTTCTCCCTCTTTCTTTGTCTCTCTCCCCCTTCTCTCTCCCTGTCTCTCTCCCCTCTGTCTCTCTCCCACACACACACAGACAAATCATCCTGACCCTCTGATCAGCCATGTGTGTGTGTGCGTGTGAGAGAGAGAGAGAGTTACCAAGCAACCCATTCAGAACGGCTGTCTAATCATCCTGACCCTCCTATCACTCTCTCTCTCTCTCTCTCACTCACACACACACACACACACACACGGCTGTCTAATCATCCTGAGGATGCTTGCTAACTCTCTCTCTCTCACACACACATACACACACTCTCTCTCTCTCTCTCACACACAGACAAATCATCCTGACCCTCTGATCAGCCATGTGTGGTGTGTGTGTGCGTGTGAGAGAGAGAGAGAGAGTTACCAAGCAACCCATTTGGAATGGCTGTCTAATCATCCTGACCCTCTAACTCTCTCTCTCTTTCTCACACACACACACACACAGCTTTCTAATAACTCTCTCCTCCCCCCCCCTCTCTCTCTACACACACACGCGCACCTACCTTGAGACCACGGAAGGAGATGAAGATTAAGGTCTTGATAGCAGCGCTTTCGGAGACGAAATGATATAAAAACCATATGGAAGTAGCAGCGAGGCCGAGGAGGAAAGCTCTGAAAAGACTACCAGCTTCGAGGGCGACCAACATGAAGTAAGGATATGAGCTTGAGGATCTGAGGAGAGTGCCATCCAAGTCAGCTGCCACCGTGTCATTCTCGCGCTGTGCGTGTTGCAATACTCAACTGGGAGGAATTCTGTGCTCTTTTGTGTTGCTTTTGAAGAGGATGAACCCATGGCTGTGCTGGATAAACCTTAGTTGGGAACCTTATGTTGCTGCTATTTCAAACCTTTAATATATTCTTGGCATATTCTAAGATCTTCTTTAATTCTTTGAATATTCCATCCTTACGGTAATGTGTGAAATTGAAATTAATATTTACTATATATATATTCCTAAGTTTGACTATAAAATATTTTCTTATTAATTTGTAATTTATTATGATATTTAAAAGTTTTATATATTATTTCATATATTCACTGTTAGTTTATAAAAGTACAATATATGACAGTATATATATATATATACATATTTTTTATATGACTTTATAATAAAAAGAACTTCCAAGTACATATGTGTGTGTGTGTGTGTGTGTGTGTGCAACTACACAAGAATATCTATAATAATAATCTACATTATAAATTATGTGTGTGTGTGTGTGTGTGTGTGTGTGTGTGTGTGTATTGCATACTCATAAGTGACACACACACACACAGCACACATAAGATAAATTCTCTCTTTAAATTGAATATTTATTTTATAATAATGCATAAATAAAATTTTAACTGGTCTAGGGTTTAGGAATTCCATTTAAAAAGTATTTAAATAATATATAATTAAATGTTTAAAGAAAATACAATGAAAACTATATACGTAAAAACTGTCTTTCTTTTTATTTATTTTATTTATAGAATAATGAATTTTTATTATCAATTACACAAATTTGATTTAAAATATTGGTTTTAAATTATTTTAATTCATATATTAAGAAGAACATCTAAAATAAAACAAGTGAAGTTCCGTTATGTAATAAATATTATAATGATATATAACAAACATAATTATATATTTTTTTACACATTATGTATGAGTCTAGAAATATAAATTATGTTATATTCTTCATAAGAGATTTTCTTATAATCGTGACCGTCGAATAGTAAAACAACTGTGACCGTGGATATAGGATCTGGCATATACCTAGAATGTTATTTGGCATATTCGTGTCCAATACATTCACTAATGGCGTTTGTGTCGAAGCCAGGAGATGCGGCATTTGCAAATGTTGAGCATATTGTAAGTTTCTTATCTAGATCTATTAATGTAGGTGAATTACTTAATAGATCTTAATAAATATCAGAATTTTATTTTTATCTGATATTTATTATTATTAAAAATAAATATTGATCCTTTAACAAAATTTTCAATCTTTTAATATATATAGCTCTTTATGATGTTTGTGTTTAATTTTTCATATATTTAGCAAATAATTATTTATTTTGTTATTGCTCAACGATATTTATTTCCAATAATTATTTCACATTAATAATTGTGAAATTACATATATGATAGAATATACTCGAATCTAGGATTAGAAAACCCTAATTTTATTCCATGGCGCCCGTGTCGAAGCCTGGCGATGTGGCATTTGCAAGTGTAGAACATATTGTAAGTCTTAGAAATATGCAAATTTTTAGGAAGCTCAATTCCCTTTACATATGTACGTGTGTGCCCGCGCGTGTGTGTGTGTATACACATGTGTCTGTGTGTGTTTAATGTTGTTTTTATATAGAATGCAGAGCTTTTCACTCTCACATATGGAGCTATGGTTCGGCAGCTACTTACAGATTTTGAGAACGTAGATGAGGTGAATAAGCAGCTTGATGATATGTAAGTTTATGCATAAACACACTTATGCACACACACAGTCACACACACACAATGGAGAATGATATACAAATAGCTATATCTATTGTTAAATATATATACAGATGTGTTTTATATATGTCATTCATACACACACACATATATATCACATAAAGCAGCTTGATGATATGTAAGCTTATGCATAAATACACTTATGCACACGCACACACACACACACCAGAATGGAGAACGATGATACAAATAGCTATATCTATTGTTAGATATATATACAGATATGTGTTTTATATGTCATTCATGCACGCACACACACACACACACACACATACACATAATAAGCTTTTTATGTTCAGGGGTTATAATATTGGGATTCGTTTAATTGATGATTTTCTTTCAAAATCTAATGTGACGAAATGCTCAGACTTCAGGGACACTGCTGAAGTCATTGCTAAGGTACGTGTGGTCTCTCTCTCTCTCTCTCTCACTCACACACACACACACACACACAGTGTGCAGTCCTGGGGAGTTATACAGTACGTGTATTTATATATATAGATAGATAGATAAATAGATAAATAGATAAATGTATGCACTTCACACGAACGCTAAGCATACGATATAAATAATTGTTGGTAGTTAATACAACGTTTAATGTCTATGTGTGCAGATTGGGTTTAAGATGTTTTTTGGGGATTACAGCGACAGTTTCAACTGGAATGCGGAGTTTACGGAGTGTAGCCTTGTTCTTGATGACAATCCTCTTGTTGATTTTGTTGAACTCCCAGAGACTTGCCAAGGACTTCACTATTGCAACGTTCTTTGTGGTGTCCTTAGAGGAGCTCTCGAAATGGTATGTGTGTATGTTTGTGTGTGACTCTTGTTTGAACAAGCTAGTCTACCAATGAGGTGTGGAATGGTAACCTAGTTAGCATCTAAGGCTCATAATGTTTATATTAATATTAAGTATAAGTTAATTGTTTGTATTTTAAATATTTAAATTTTAACATAAGTATATTACATACTTGTTATATTAATTCAAGTATTACAGGTATCTTTGAAGACAGAAGTTAAGTGGGTTCGAGACATGCTGCGGGGTGACGATGCATATGAGATGAGGTTGAAGCTGATCGAGCATGTTACTGAAGAGTACCCTTACAAAGACGACGATTAAATTAACTCGAATGTTAAAAAAGTGAGTTCATATCTTAAATTTAAACTTCCTGCATGTTCTACATATACATAGTATATATCAGTATCAGCATATGTATGTGTGTGTGTGTTTCTATATAACACACACACACACACACACTCTACAGGTTTATCGAAGTGTGTATGCATATGGATAAGTGTGTGTGTGTCTGCGTGCGTATCAATCCGTAAATGCACACACACACACACCGCAGCACACGCACACATACAAGAGTGGATTATTAGTAAATGCTACATACTCGAGAGCAGAGCCAGCCGCCGCCATTGCAGAGTAATTAAATACATTTCTGTTGCATTATGATTTATTATAAAATTATAAACATTTGTATAAAAGATTTAATTATTATACTTGCACATGAGAGATAAACACAAAGTAATAGAAGGTCAACATGGCAACATTTATGGAGCCGTTTCACCATCAGTCAAAAACAATGAATTTACAGTGTACTTCCATAAGTATATTAGATATACTATTAGATTTCCTCCGGCCCAATACGCGGGCGTTAAGTGGCACGCCCACATTGATTGTATTTAATTTAATTTAATTTTATATAGAAAGTGACTTATATAATATTTAAATACTTATATAACGGTTAAAAACCTGTGAAAACACGCACGCACGCACACGCACGCACACACATAGAAAGGTGTATAAATAACAAACGACAACAGATAGCAAACAAAATAGTAACTTTCTCCCACGAGGAAAGACCTTGTCAAACCCCAGACAAACATGGCATGTGTCAGTTAAAATAACTCATTAATGCACATGCTAAATATTTATTTACTGTTTATTTTATTAATAAATTAAAAAAACTAGTTAAAAATGTTATATTAAAATTCACGGGAATATTCTGAGGATATACTAACTGCCCGTTAACATTTACCATTGTCGTGTAACGGCTAGGTAGGTATCGTTAAATACTGTTAGGGTAGAAAAGTAATGGTGTCGGCAGAAAAGCTGTTAAGGGGATAATAAGGGGATTGTTACCAAACCTTTTGCCCTTTTGCCCTTTAATTAGCCGTTTCTTCTTCGTGTCCTGGTTCTTACTAATTTCTACGTTTTACTGATTAATGTAAGAAATTTCTGTCTATCTATATAATACAGGATTTCCTTAGTTTTTTCTTCTTCTACAATGCTGGGTGCCATCTACATTGTGCTCCTTGTTCTTCAGGGATTTGCAGCTGCATTTGATTACTCGGATGCACTTGCAAAGAGCATTCTGTATTACGAGGCACAGCGCTCTGGAAGTCTTCCACATGATCAGAGAGTGACGTGGCGTGGGGATTCTGCACTTGAAGACGGGAAATCTCAAGGGGTCTCTCTCTCTCTCTCTCTGGGTACCTGCATTGTAACGTTTATAGTGTTCTTCCTTCATTCTTGGCTACATTCAAATCATAGACATATACATACAATTTATCTCTTATATCTGTTAGAAATCAATGAATCTGTTGAGTAAGCGTCCTGCATTGGCGGATTTTGCGGATGCTCTGTTCTAGGGTTTGGGTGTTCTGTTTTTAGGGTTCTTCCGGTGATTTTGGATTTAGGGTTATTTGCAGTGTTCTTGTTATTATCAAATCATAGACATATATACATACAATGTTTTGTGTATTTCTATCTCTTGTGTTATTGTGTGTATGTGCATATAGAGGAATCTGTTGAGTATTCTTTTTTTACGGATGCTCTGTTTTAGGGTTTGACTGTTCTGTTTTTAGGGTTCTTCCGGTGATTTTGGATTTAGGCTTTTTTGCAGTGTTCTTGCCTCATTCTTGACTACATTGCTTATTATCAAATCATAGAACATATACATACAACATTTTGTATCTCTTGTGTGTATATTGAAATCTAGAGAGGTTTACGGATGCTCTGTTTTAGGGTTTGAGTGTTCTGTTTTTAGGGTTCTTCCGGTGATCTTGGATTTAGGGTTATTCGCATTTTTTTTTAACAGGTTGATCTTGTGGGAGGGTACTATGATGCGGGGGACAATGTCAAGTTTGGTCTGCCGATGGCGTTTACGATCACGATGCTGTCGTGGAGTGTGCTGGAATACAGGGACAGATTGGTCGTGCTGGGCAGATTGGCCATGCTGAGAATGCTATTCGTTGGGGGACTGATTATCTTCTTAAAGCTCATACTCAACCCTTTGAACTCTGGGGCCAGGTAAGTAATCCGTGTGAATTAATTTATGCATACTATGACTTTGCTTATATATATATATATATATATATAGAGAGAGAGAGAGAGAGAGAGAGAGAGAGAGAGAGAGAGAGAGAGAGAGAAATACAAGAAGAACTGGAAGGCTGTATGATTTTACTATTAAAATGTGGGTCAGATTCATCCAGCTAACATGCACCTTCTTATTGTCAGTTTGGATGATATTATATGGGTTCATGTATATATTGTATATAATTTACTCGTTGTCTGTGTGATGTTTTTTTTCTATTAAAATGTGGGTCAGATTCATCCAGCTAACATGCATCTTCTTATTGTCAGTTTAGATGATATTATATGTGTATGCTTGCACATGTATACAATTCATGTATGTATTGTATATAATTTACTGGTTGTCTGTGTGATTTTCTGTTAAAATATGGGAGCTAACATGCACCTTCTTATTGTCAGTTTTATAGGAATTCTGTATAGAGGTTGTTCACATGCACTGTCATTTGAAGTAACTGTACACCAGTATGTATATTTATGTGTTTTTCTCTATATATACATATATATTCTATATATAGATGTTGTTCACGTGCATTGTTTCCTGTGAAGGCAGTAATGTACGTGTGCGTCTCTCTCTCTCTCTCCTCTCTCTCTCTCTATATATATATATATATATATAGAGAGAGAGAGAGAGAGAGAGAAGAGAGAGAGAGAGAGAGAGAGAGAGAGAGATTTTGTTAATATGTATTATTTTGAAGGTGGGAGATGGTGTATCTGATCATGAGTGTTGGCAAAGGCCAGAAGACATGACAACGTCCCGTAAAGCATACAAAATTGATGAAAACAACCCTGGGTCAGATCTTGCCGGTGAAACTGCTGCTGCTATGGCTGCCGCTTCTATTGCTTTACGACCCTCTGATGAGTCATATGCAAACACCCTTGTAGAACATGCTAAACAGGTAATGTTTATGTCGGTTTGAAGATAGTGTTTTATATAGTGTTAATTGTTTCACAAATATGCCCCAACGTACTAATAGATACAGATACAGTAGCAAGTAAAATATATGTGTATTTATACATATTGGTTACATCTGGATTGAGAACATGGCTTGCTGTTTGTTTTCTGTAAAAAGCATATGTAGCCAGGCAGGACTTCTATTTTTTTTATACCTACTGAATTTATTTAAATATACTTATTTTAATTTTTTGATTAGTTTGGTCAACGACCTTATATAACTTATAATATGTTATAGTATTAATACAATGTTTCATTCAGCTGTTTGAGTTTGCGGATAAATACCGTGGAAAATACGACAGCAGTATTCGTTCAGCACAGAACTTCTACACTTCTAAGAGTGGTTTTGCGGTATGTACCAAACACGCATACACATGGTGACTGATATATATATATATATATTATATATATATAATATTTATATATATATATATATATATATATATATATATATATATATATATATATATATGTATGTATGTATGTATGTATGTATGTATGTAGTATGTATCTGTGTGTGTGTGTGTGTGAACCATTGTTCTTAATACAGGATGAGCTTTTGTGGTCAGCCTTGTGGTTATATGAGGCAACTTCAGAAGAATACTACTTGGGATATGCCGTAGAGAATGCAGGGCCTTTAGGTGGCACAAGCTGGAGCGCAGCTGAGTTTTCATGGGACGTGAAGTATCCAGGTGTTCAAGTACTCGCATCAAAGGTGTGTGTGTCTGTGTGTCTGTTTTGTAGCTATATATTATCAAACTTATACGATTATACATATTAGCATTGTATGTAAAATACATATTATAATAATGTATACGTTTTGTACAGATCTTAATGCAAGGGAGAGCATCTCGGAGGTATATTCCTACACTTCAGCAGTATCAATATAAAGCACAGTACTTCATGTGCTGCACTTCAGAAAAATAATGGAGTTGAGCTTCAAAGGACTCCAGTACTTTAATATATAATCTATACTTGTAATTGATAATTAGTTTTATCTTTTCAATTTTGTGATTTTATCTCCTTATCATTAAACAGTTATAATAACTTATGATATCGCTGTTTTGTGTTTTAATAGTTTTTAATAATTGCTACACCATTAATAGAATCTTTTAATTAAATATTAATAATTTTTAAAGCAATATTTAATTTATTTATTATCTTTTATTCTTTCAGGTGGTTTAATTTATGTGAGATCATGGAACAATATGCAGTATGTTGTAACCGCCTCGTTTTTATTAACTGTTTTACTCTGACTATTTGGGAAACCAACAAATACAATGCCCCAAAGGACAGTTGACTCTTCTAATCTTCTAGGATTTGCAGAATCCCAGGTAATAAATTATATAAATATCAATCAAATAAAACTAATTAGCTAACCAAACATTATTTACTTAATTTATGATACGAAAATGATTTATACATATATTCATAATATGATCTATATGTATATAAAAGTGTTTTGAGTTGGTTTATCTGGTTCCCTTAATTTTGTATTCAGGTGCGTTATGTATTAGGTGACAATCCTAGAGCAACAAGCTATTTAGTTGGCTATGGACAAAACTATCCTCGACAAGTTCATCACCGTGGTTTCCTCAATAGTTTCTATTAAAGTTGATGGTTCATTTGTTAGCTGTAGAGGTATATATATAGATACGTGTGCTTGTGTGTGTGTGGGGGGTCTTATAAGTTGTATCTTATGTAAAAGTATACAAATATACTGCTATAGAAGTATATATGTCTACAGTTGTCTGTACAACTCTCTGTACAATATGTGTAGCTCTTTGGTTCTAGTATAATGATATGAGTATTTATAAGTCACTTTCTTATATATGCATTGCTACATGCTATATATATATAATGTGTGTGCATGTGTTTATATATAATATAAAAAACAAATATATATATTTTTTATTCAGGTGGATATAATGATTGGTACCTTAGGAAATTAAGCGATCCTAATGTATTAACTGGAGCACTTGTTGGGGGCCCTGATATGAATGACAACTTTGCCGATGAACGTTATAATTTCGAGCAAACTGAGGCTACTAGTTACAACACTGGTCCCTTTATTGGAGTTTTAGCTAGATTACTGGAAGGCAAAGGTAATATATATTTATATATGTGCATAAATATGTATATACGTTTAATGTACATGCATATGTATATACATACATGTATATGTCTACTTACTTACACACTTTGTGTATATGTAGTGTGGGTTTTCTGATATAGTTTTTGTTTTTTGTAGATTCTATCAAGGTCTCTAAGGTATCTTCAACCTCGACTTCCAAAGGTATAATAATTACATATATACACTAGTAGAGTATTGGATATCTAAGTTCATATGATATACTTATTTGTGTATATCATTAGATTAGTAGCAGTTAATCCTTGTTATTTTTATTATTCTTTTCTTTTAATTTTATCATATAAATTTTCTTTTTATATGTTTATCAGATGCTACGAAGGTCTCTGAGGTATCATCAATACTTGGTATAAGAGTTGCAACACAAACTCAAACTCCAGAGAGTAAGTTGTGTGTGTGTGTGTGTGTGTGTGTGTGTGTGTGTGACTCTCTCTCTCTCTCTCTCTCTCTCTCTCTCTCTCTCCCCCTCTTGTTACAGAACGAACTTCTCTTTATAATATGTAAATTTTTTTAACAGGTGAGAAAGGGGTGAGAGTTACACAGAAGATTGTTGGATCATGGACATACAAAGGTCAAGTTGAGTATAAATATGAGGTTACGGTTAAAAATACATCTAAAAGGACTTTAAAAGAATTAATCTTAAATATAATCAACTTAATGGTAAATACTGGGGAATATCCACCGCAGGTGAAGATGGTAAATATACTTTCCCCAGTGGTTAAGTTGTTTAAGTTCTTCACAGAGCTTCATGTTTGTGTATATACACTCTTCTCCTGCAATGCTGCGTGTTTTAGTAGATAGCTATAGAAGTTTGTAAAGTGTTGTTTTTACTTCTTTTTTTTTTTCTTCTATATTTTAGTTTTTTTTTTTATTGTAGTTTATTTATTTATTTATTTTTTCTTTCTGTAAATTAGAAGCCAGCAGGGTATCAAGCCTGTAGGATTTGCAAAGGTGGTCCTCGGTGGATATCATGGCTTTTGTTTTAATAATAAGGAATGTTATTCTTGCAAATTTATTAACGACTTGATCAATTTGGACCGTAGCATTTAAGCTTATTTGACCTTATTTCCAGTGTTTATGTATACAGATGGAAATATTAATACGGAGTCCTATTAGTAAAGTCCTTTGCCCTCCAATTATATTCATATTACTTTAATTTAATGTTTACTTATTTGTACTTGATTTTCCAAATCCCCATGGGGCAAATGATAAGCTCCCACCAAGTAGAGGACTTGTATTATTAGAGTTTTAACTGAAAGGGTGAACACATGGTTACCAAGTGGTCATTTGACATCATCATCTTGTGTGAGCAATGTTAAGTAATAGGAACGAGACTTAGGGTCTTACCTTCTCGTATAATGATTATCCTCGAACCCCAAGGATAACTCGAATAGACTTTAGGACTTTTTGTCAGAATTTTAACCCAGAGGGCTAACACGTGGCAACACATGGCCACCAAGTGGCCTTCCGGTGTTAATTCCTAAGCAACACTGAGTCTCCCAAGGTGACCTTAAAAGTCTGATTCATATGCCTAATTAAATAAAAGACTTAAAGTCCTACCCTAAGTCCCCATCCTCGAACCTTAAAGAATATCTAGAGTAGACTTTAGGATCCATCTTAATAGACCTATACAAGCTATGCCCTAACCCACAAAGAAGATGTGTTGTAAAGAGACAATATTCAAGGTTTAACAGTATATGTAGCATTTCCAATTAAATAATATGATCCCTTCTTAATCTCACACATGCCTAACTAAGGCATTGTCACTTACCCCTTGAGCAATCTTCATTCGGGAGTATAACCTCTTTAGGGTGACGAGGGGTACCCTGAACCACGACTAACCCTTAAGGATTTGAGTGGCCAAGTCATATCTTAGACCTAGGGCTAGTACTTAGTGAGGACATGAGTGTGCGTCGTAGGCAAACATGAGTATTTTACTAAACAAACTAAGTACATGACCTTGCGAGTGCCTCATAAAAGGGCTCTTACTTAAGTTGTTTAACCCCTAGATTCCAAGGAGAACACTCCTCTAGCCAAGTGTGCCAAAGCATACCTAGTTACGATATTGAGTGGATGCCCAAGGTTTAGTACCCTAGTGCAAGCACAAGCATGCCTGTTGACTAGAGTATGCAACCCCTTAGCAACAAACTCATGACACAACCCCAAAGGGCATGCCTGGAGACAAACCTCAACCTCTGCCTCTTGGAACGTGCATTCCGACAAGACCATCCAGGCATGGATTCGCCAATGTTAAGGGTGAGTTACCCTGAAGGTGGGATGTACCTTTATTATATAGAAGTTAGGACAGCACAATAGAGGGTTGTACCTTAATGACACAAGCTAAAACTTGCACTGACAAAACAGCAACGAACTCAATCATGAACCCATGAGCTCTCCTACTACTTACTCTACTTATTTATGTGACGGAGCCCCACCCCTCTTTTCCTATATGTGGAAGTCCTTAGTTAACGAGATGGGTGTTTAACTTAGTCTAACTCCTAACCCTAAAACCCTACCCAAGGACAACCCTAGGGTTAGGTCAACCCTAGGAGTGTTCCTAACCCTACTTAACACATCGAACTCATTTGCATTAACTAATCAACCTAACCGAGACATCAAAATTGGGGGTGAGTTTTTCTAAAAGGTAAGTTTTAGCTTCGCTTAAAGTTTCTTGCAAATACATAATGACACTCGGCCGAACCATCACCTAATACACAAGTGCACTAAGCGGGCCTATTTCTAGAGTCCATCAACATAGTATAGTAAGTAACAATAGTCAACGTTCAAAGTAAAGAGTTAAGTCATAGTAAAAAACTACGACAACTTTGCCCAGTAGACCTAAACATGCTCATGTCCTAACCTCATCAAGGAGACTTGTCTCATACATATCCCCATGATAGAGTTAAGGCATCGTCACTTACTCTTTGAGGAATCACCCTCATCTAGGAATACAACCCCTATAAGGCAACAAGGAGTACTCTGAACCACGACTAACCCTAAGGGTTTAAGTACCTAAGGCTAGTACTTAGTAAGGAAATGAGTGTGTGCCATAGGCAAACATGACTATTCTAATAAGGCTAGGTTTGAATAACCTTAAGTACAAGACTTTGCAAGTGCATCATGAAAGGATTCCTACTAAGCTTATTACGAATATTACGAATATTTTCAAATATTTTAGGAATATTCCTTACTAAGTAAGGTTAATGAAGGATTAATTTGTTAATTAATTAATATTTAAGACTTAATTATATATTAATTAAATAATTAATTAATAATTAAAACTTAAGTATTAATTAACAATTTATTTTATATTCCCATTTTCATGTATCATGCCTATTTTAGTTACAACGTGCATATATGTGTGTGTGTGTGTTTGTTTATTTGTATGTTTTTATTGTTTCACACACGCATACACACGATATACATACACTACATTCTAAAGAAAACACTCCCTAGCCAAGTATGCCAATAGCACACTTAGTTACGAGACTAAACCTCCTTTGAGCCGATGCTCGAGGCTTAGCACCATGATGTGAGCACAAGCACGCCTGCCTTTTAGAGTATCAAACTCCTTGGCGACAAACCCATGACACAACCCCAAAGGACATGCCTCGGGCATTGTACTATGTGTTGTCTAGTCTAGTGTCACATGTTCATGTGACACTATTTCCAAGATGTGGGCTATCATGCCATAGCCTCTTAGATTCAAGAGTTTACTAGGTGCCATAAACATGGCTCTCAAATGACAACTCTAGTGTCACAACCCAATACAGGATATAGGATACGGGATGTAGGATATGCCTACAGGACCCGATACAGGATACAGGATATGCCTACAGGATATGCTTACAAGATATGCCTACAAAATATACCTACAAGATATGCTTACAAGATATGCCTACAAAATATACCTACAAAGATATGCCTATAGGATATGCTTACAAGATATACTTACAGGATAAGGGTCATCATTTTAGCTCATGATTAGATTAGGCTCATGACCAGATTAGCTCTTGGAATTGTGAGCATAAAAGCTCCGACCTAATTGTTGTACAATCAGTTACTATCAACACCAATCTTTCTACGATCATTTTTATCTTGTTCTTGTCTTGCTCCTTGCTTCCTATTCTCGTCTTGCTCCTAGTTCCTGTCTACTCTTGTTTTGTGAACCCTCGGGAACTTAAGTAAAGAAACTGTCAGTCAAGATTCCATGCCCACAATTCACGGATGTGCCTTGTTTATCTATGAGTGTTACATCTAGCTTGACATGGAGGAGAAGGTTGGAGACAGGCCTTAATCTCTAACCCTTGGAACATGCAGTTTGGCAAGACCTTTCAGGCATGGATTCGCCAATGTTAAGGATAAGTTACCCCAAAAGTGGGACATACCCCTAAAGTCTTAAAGTTGAGGCAACACAACAAAGGGTTGTGCCTTAACGACATAAGTTAAAGCTTGCACCAGTAGAAAAAGAATGTGCTCAGTCATAAACCCAAGAACTCTCACTCATATACTACTTAAATATATGTGATAAAGCGCCCCCCCCCCCCTTCTATTTCCTATTTACGTAAGTGAGAAACCTAACCAAGACACAAAAACCAAGGTAAAATTTTTTAAAAGGTAAGTTCTAGCTTCGCCTAGAGTTTCCTGCAAATACCTAATAACATCTAGTCAGACCATCACTAGATACCCAAGTGCACTAAGTAAACATGTCTCCTACTACATCTAAAGCTTATTAACATAGTTCGTAAGAACACAATCAACATCCAAAGTAAAAAGAAGTCATAGTAAAAACTATGACACATATTGAGAGACAACTAATTGGGAATAAGCTTTGACCTAGTAGAAGACCCTTATTGAGAGGCCAACTAACTGAGTAGCACTTGGTGAGTGCAACGACATTTTCCTAGCAAACAAGAGTTTACTTCATTCTTTCATCCTTGTTGGGAACATAATACATACAATCATTAGAATAACATTTCAATGTTTTATGAAAGTAAATTTATAATAATTGTTAAGATTAAACAATAGAAATAAAAACTCCACATAGGACAAAACATATCTAGGTACATTTCCATTTTATTTTGAGCAAGTGAAACTAATTTATTGTGACTTAACAAACTAGGTAGTGGATATCTTCACAAAAGCACAAGAAAATTCAAGTGACATGCACAATCTCTTGGTGTGCAAAAGTCAAGACTCTCTAACTTAACTTGAGTGGGAGTGTTAGAAATATTCTAGTATAACTAGACCAAAGAGTTGTGTTAGTAACCAATTGTTATGAAACGGCTACGGCTCAGCATCATCCTATGTATAGCTCAATCCTTTTAGCAATGACTTGAGCCATATACACTCCTTAGTAGCATGAGTAGTTGCCACATACTTGCTTTTGTGATTAACAAAGTCACAATGGGTTGGCGCTAGCTACTCCAAGTAATTGTTGCATCACAGCATGAAGTAGATCTTCACTTATCTATTTTCCTAGCTCAATCAGCATGAATGTATCCTTGGAGCTTGATGGAGAGTAGCTCTGGCTATTGTCTGAACACAAGACATAGTCTATTGTCTCCTTTAAATACTTAAAGATTTGTTTCACTGTTTCTCAGTGCTTATAGCTAGGATTTGTGAGAAATTGTAACACTACTCCCACTGGATAAGCAGCCTCATGCAACCCATAAGATAGACTAAGCTACCTACCATCTAGCGGTATGGGATCTAGTCCATCACACTTTTCTCACTACTGTATGTGGTCATGTTTCTAGGTGAAGACCCACCTCCATGGAGTTGAAGCTGAATGCACATCACTAAGTTAGAAATTATTTGGATATTTTTTTGGGGACATCTCAATGATATTCCTTCTGTCTCAAAAATTTATATACCAAGGCAATACTTTGAAGATCCACTGAGGAGCTTAGTTCCTTCATGAGTTTTTGGATTAGCTTTTTGCTCTTGTATGCACGTGTGATTGCTTGGTGTATCGTTGGAGCTTGATGAAGAGGCAACTCTTGGTGTTTCACTACCAAGATCATCAATGTGTCATTCCACGTGCTCCACATGGGACACCTCATGTCATGCATGGATGTTCTCAACACTCCCCCCAAATTGATATGATATGACTCCTGGTTGTCACTTGGTCACCATATGGTTGCCCCCTTTCATGCGAGCTCTACATTGCCTACATGGCTTCCATCTTTGTCCCACCTTTCTTGTGGGCTCCATGCCACCTACATGGCTTCCATTGCCACTATGGGATCAATAGCACCTCTTATAGTGCCCCATCTCTCTACTACCTACAAGGATCTAGCACCACCTCTTGTGGTGCCCCCATTTCCTCTACTTGTGGGGAGTTGTTGCGGGCTACACTACCTCCTGGAGTGCCCCATCTCCTCCACTACCTGCGGGGATTATTAGCTACACCACCTCCTGCAGCTAACCCCATTTCCTCCACTTGTGGGGAGTTGATGTGGGCTGCACTGCCTCCTATAGCACCCCATCTCCTTCACTACATGGGATTTGCAACATCGATTATTGCTACAGTGCCACTATTGTAGCCAACACCATCTTGTAGTGCCACCCGTCTAATGGTTCATTCTAATCACCACCATCCTCCTCTCCTCCATGCCTCTGGCCTAAGAATCAAGTCACCGACTCTAATACCATGTTAAGATTAAACAACATAAATAAAAACTTTTATTTGGTATTGTCTCTATACAACAATTACTCCTTTATACCTATATAATCTACTTAATAGACTCATGATATTCCAGCTTATAATAGATTGTTGGATCGACATGACTCTCAGGTCTGATTGTATAAAATATTCCCACCAACAACTTTAGTTAATAACTTATATAAATAAAGATTTAAGAATGACTATTTTTCGTATTTGTCTATACACACGCTTGACATTTGAAATACATGTGTATAGATGAGAATATTTTATATTTTTGTTAATAAAGTTATTTATTGAAACATATATAAATGAAAATATTCCATAAATGTGTTGATATGTTCTTTGATTCAAATTCATAATGTGGATAAGGTTTTATAGTAGTGTTTTAAAACATTTTAAAAACCTAAGGTTAGGTTAACAAGTTGTTTAGCTTGTTAAAAGAAGTATTAGTATATTAGTTAAATGATGTAAGTATGGTGTGGGAGAAGCACAAAAGAAACATGGTGCTTTGCTTTCTCCATTGGTGCAAGCCCAACTTGTATCATCAAGGCATATTCATTGTGCCACCCATATTCTCATGCTTGCTAGGCACATCACACACCTTAAGGGTTATCTTATTGTTAATTCTATTAAGTTGGAACTAACACATGCATGCATCCTAACTTACTCTATGAGCATTCTATATGCACTTGGTTAAATGTGTGTAAAGGATTTTGAGAGTCAGTTTTTCAAAAAAAGGTTTTTAAATAAAGGCTTATACATCTTGCGAGCCATATCAATGACATTAAATGTAACTCTTGACTTTGAAAAGAAATGACAATAGCTTAAGTTTTGAAAAATTATGTCAAGTGATACACATGATACTATGCTGGTTTTCACATAGTACAACACCTATGATATGACCTCCGAATTATGTCATGGGTTCAATGTAAGGGTTTGGTGATTTTGACAGCTTACATCTTATCTGAAGGTTAGGTCTTGTAGTTGGACATACTCACTAACACACTTGTTTAGAGGTGTTCATTATGGATGTGTGAACATGTTTGAGGGTTGAACAACCAAAATTCATTAGCGAGTAACTTTTGTGAAGCATAAGTATGATCACCTTTGATGTTAGTATACTCAAGGTTGTCTGACCTTAACCTTAAGAGTTTATTTAGTGAAATACTCTTGTTCAAATTCACTAAGTACTAATCCTAGATGTAGAATATAACTTGACCACCCAAACCCTTAAGAATTGTGCTCTCACATATATTGCATGACATAGGCTAAGGCATCATCCTTACACCTTTAAGAATTACTTTCACTTAAGAATCAAGTCTTTATGATACTAGGGTTTATGGCCTGAACATCTCTATGATAGGATTTATAACATGAGTACAAGTTTACTAAGGTTATTCTCTTAGACCTTAGGATTTGTTGGGTTGTTCTAAAAGACTTAATGTGTGTCGACACATAACCACATATTAATCCTTCATGTAAAACTTTGACATCTCCTCTTAGTGACCAAAGGGTTGTGAACACATCTCCCATTGGGAAGCATGGTGGACCCTTGGTCACTCAAACGAAGTGAAGAATGCAATGGAAAAGTTGATGGGACATAATATGGAAAAAGTTGATGGGATATAATAAGGAGTGTATTCTTACATTAAGGTTTATTTTTTATACCTTAGTCCTCTTTTATTGGGTTTTTTTTTTTTCACTCAGTTCTCTTTTCATTGGGTTTTCTCTTCACGCTTTAGTCCTCTTTCACTAGGACTTATATTCTTACATTCTTTTTCATAATGTGCTTTTATTTCTCATAGTTTGAATTGTTAATCCTATGATGAATTTAAATTTTGAAGAGTATAATACTTACAAAGTGAACATTGTTTAACTATGAGTGTAGATTTTAAGTGTTACATTTTTTACAAAGTTTCTTTTACTAATTTTGTAGGAAGGATTTTACAAATTATTCTTATGACATTAAATAAAAACTTTGACAAAACGTTATTTTAAATAATGTTTAATATTAATATTTCACATTCATATAATGAGGTTAAGGCAACACACCAAACATGCATGAGCTTATTTAATACTAATTTTTAAAAATCTTATGATGCAACATGTGTATTCTCATAGTTCATTGTGTGCTAATGAGTGTCAATTAACATGCTTGAATGAGAGTAACCTAACTAATTTAGTTAATCCTCTGTGGAATATAAAGAGCAAGCACATATGTCAAACTTAATGTTTTTTAAAAGTTTCTTACGAGCTAAAGGTTTGATTGACCTTCCATATCCAAAAACTTATCATTATAAAGCATAGTTTTTACCTTGGTCCATACTCCATAATTTAATTATTGTAAGTAGGTTAAAAAATTAAAATGGAAGAGTAATTAAAAATTTGACATTTTCCTCCTCTTTGAAAATGTTAACAACGCTTATCATAACATTAATATAAGTGTTATATTCCCATTTTTACATGCACTCATTAGGCAGTGAACAAAGTTTTCAAAATGTCATTTTTCAATATTTAACCTGGAGGGAAAAGAAATATTCACAACATTGTTAAGTGATCTCTTTTCTGTTGTGGTGTTTGACAACCCTATATTAATGGACAAATCACCTATGTCATCCATATCAGGTGGTCCTCCTTCACTAGGCTACCGTGTCTTATAGTGGGGTTGCTTGTGGCTATGGTGGTTGGTCTTGGCGGGTAATCACTTGGCTAACTAACCTCGGGAGTCCTATTTATTAGCCATTGCCTTCCTGGCATTAACTTTTGAGCCTCCTTATTTATGATGTTAAGGCATGTGTAGGATTGATCGTCCATCAGGACTCTACGTTGAACTAATGATCAATGTTTTGCTCAAGCTCTTGATTGGTAGCTAACATAGTGGTGGACTCAAGTACCTATTCATTATAGCATCTTACAATGATATTGAGGTTGCAACCTATGTGATGTGTAGCCACCTTGAAGATTATTCCTTATCAATGTCCCATAGTAGGTGTGGCAATAGAGAAGCACATAACCTTTCAAAATAAGCCTCAAATCTCCCATAGTAAGTCTCTCCATCAATGCAACTCCCTCGTGGCTGGTAGTGACATCTCCTACCTAGCTCTCTCTCTTAATGGTCACTATATTTAAGTATTTTAGATATATTATTATATACATTTTTTATTTCTATGTATTTAATTATTTTATAATTTGTATTGAATTCTATAATGTATATAAAATGAATAAATTTTATTAAATAGATATTTAAATTATTTATATAAAATAAGAAAAATTAGTTTTTAAATAAATATAATACTATGAAATTTATTATATATACAATATTTAAGTTTTATTTTAGAGGACTTAAATGGAATAATACTTATATACTATATGAAAAAGTATTATATATAGTTATAATAAATAATAAAGGGACATTTGCTACATGAATACTAATTCCTTTAGGGAAGTGCATTTTATATTTAAATTATAAAATATATAAAAGAATACCCAAATTTATAATTTAAATAAGAAATTTTAAATTCATATATAATTATAAAATATATATTTATTTACATACATGTATACATATTTATATACTATATTGATGATATAAATTAAGTAATAGTTTAATAATAAAATTTAAAGTAAAGACTATATCCACAATTTAATTGTGAAACTGAATAGTAATTAGTGTTAAACCTAAATTTAGTTTAAGTTTAATGATTATTTATAGCATTCAAATGCAAATCAAATTGTTTATAACCGTTGATAGGCCCATTAACACCACTTATAATTGTTTTTATTTTATATAAATAAATTAAAAAATAACATAGAGGAATTAACAATTCTCATAACAAACTATGTTAAAAGGATGATACAAATTATATTTAATGTAGCATTCATATAAAACAAATTATATTTAATGTAACATTTTCAACCTATGCGAGAGAGATCGTACTGAATCCTTCTTTATTTATTTGATTTGTCCATGTTATACATCAAACTTAAAGCATTGCCATAAAGACATAATTTTTATATTAAAATATAAGAAAATTCTATATGTACCTTTATATGTTTTTCATATTTATATGTGTATCCTCCTCAAAGTTTTAAAATTGTATTTTTACTCTAAAAGCAATTTGTATTTATATAAATACACTTAACAAACTTAACCACACTTATCAAACATAAGCAATATTCATTTTAGCATATAACAATATTTAAAAAACGTTCTATAATATTTCTAACAATGTTTTAATATAAACTAAATTTAAAAAAATCCAAATATTACTCTAATTTATTTTTGCTGTGTTGTAATTTGAAATGAAATAGAATAACAATAGTTATTATATATATAAAAAAAATAAAAAATACAAAAATAATTAATAAATGCCAAATATATTATATTATAATTAATATGTTTAATTAATTGTTTGGAGTTAAATACTATATTTTATATTTTACTAAATATATTCCATTCAAGCTTTACATTATAAGAAAGATTGCAGGTGCATGTATATAATTTTCCTACTAATATAAAATAAGAGTATAAATATAAAACAGGTTAGAAAAACTTTGTTGGGTTTATTACTAAAGGCGAAAAATCCAGCTCCATATAAAACTATATGAAATCATATATATAAAATATACGATTATGTAACGTCTTCAACCTCCGAATTGAACACGAAGCTTGGAAACGAGGTCGTAATATCTCTACAAAAACACATATA
The DNA here is from genome assembly GCA_003024785.1 of Selaginella tamariscina. Taxonomy (NCBI): domain Eukaryota; kingdom Viridiplantae; phylum Streptophyta; class Lycopodiopsida; order Selaginellales; family Selaginellaceae; genus Selaginella; species Selaginella tamariscina. Next base: position 217,044 of record PUQB01000406.1, read on the forward strand.
TACACGTTGTTCATAACACAGTATCATCAACACCAGAATTAAATAGAAAGCTCGGAAAAGCTGTTGTAAGACTCCTGCAATATAATGTATATATGTAATATACACACACTAGAGAGAGAGAGAGAGAGAGAGAGAGAGAGAGGGAGAGAGAGAGAGAGGAGAGGGAGAGGGAGAGTAACACTTTCTAAGCTGTGAGTTATTGAAAAACATTAGCAAATCTGTTTATGTGAATTCACACATCCACACAATGTTATAAGCTTACTTCAGAGGGAGAGTAATTTCTCTAAGTATAGACACACACACACACACACACACACACCAATGTTGTGTTCTAACTTACTTGAGATAGGGGAGAGTCATGTTCTTCATGAGGGAAGGATTTCTCAACACGAAGTTTTGCCATTCTTCCTTATCAATTCTGCCATCGTTCTTCGTGTCTGCTTCTGCAAATGTCTGCAATCAATGTGTGTGTGTTGTGTGAATGGGCGTGTGCGTGTGTGATGTGAAGAGAGAGAGAGAGTTAGTTTACAAGTCAGCAAGCTATAGTTGATTTAAGAGCTATCAAAATGAATCCTGTCTTTTGCAAATAATAACACATGGATAATATATACGGACATACATCTGTATATATACGTGTGTATATACACACACGTATACATTATATAGAATAAAACTCACCTTATCAAGTATAGTCTCAATAACATCGTCGGATAGTTTCATATCTGACTCTGATAACAAGGCAACAAGCATCTGTTTAACCTGCATACGATTAACAGATATGTTAGCAAGCATATAATGTGTGTGTGTGTGTGTGTGTACCTCTTCTCGTTCGATATATCCAGTCCGTCGAAGATCGTATAGCTGAAATGCAACTGCCCAAAACAGACTTAAGTTCATATAGTAATCGCATATGATATAATTTGTAATACTTATAGCTAGTTATATATACAATATAAAAAATTCTTTTCTTACAGTCTATTTTATCTTCCAACGGTGCGTTTGGGTGGAACACGCTAAGTGACCGGACAAACTCCCCAAAGTCAATCACGTTGTTTCTTTTCACGTCGAAGAGGTCAAATACCTGCATCAATATATATATATATATCAATATATATATATATATATACAGCATGTGCATAGACGTGTGTGTATATATACATCTCTACCCGGTCAGCGAACAAATTCTCCTTTTTGCTGTTCTTGAACAAAGCTAGTCGAAATTCTTCCTGCAGAAATAATATGTAATATATTATCGTATTGTAACTATGATAATTTGTATATATACATGTATATGTATATGTCTGAAGTCACATCCAAGCATATATACTAAACAAAGTAACCACGTAGGTATACCGAAAACAAAGTAATGCAATGTTTTTTCTGTCTGTTCGTAACAGATTGATAAACTCAACAGATTTGCATATCTAAACTTTAAATAGTAAAACAAATACATATTAACATATCTGCACAACAACCTATTAATTCATACTATATAAAGCAGTAAAAGAATAACAATGACCGTATACCTTATACTGATGTGTGTGCATATTTGTGCATAACATTAAACTACATGCTTAAGAGGCAAGCACAACACACACACACACACACACACACAAATATTATATGCTTATATCAAATCCAAGAATATATACACAACGAAGTAATAATATCAGGGACAACAAAGAATGACCACCTACCAACCACAAAAAGTTGTTTGTGTGAAAGTGTGCGTCTGTGTTTTCTAGATTACATACTGTTAAGTATCAAAAGTTTAAAAGTTTATAGTTATCCATAACATCTTAACAGTTATGCATATCTAAAACAGTAAAATAAGATATGCACACCGAAGTATAAAACAGTAAAACAAATAGTATGTATGTGTGTGTGTGTGTACCTTATGGATTAAACCGTCGTCTATCACAGAGCTGCTAATCTTCTTAAAGAGCTCGTATAATGCTTCAATTTCACTGACACTAACTGCAAATATATATAAATGTGTAATATAGCAAAGTGACATAGCTAAAAAATACTCTCTTTATATATTAAATATACAGAAGCATATAAGTATACTAGTATTTAACTTTTTAATGTTTTTAAACTGTAGAAATGTTACTTACAATTAGTTTCATTAGCAAGAGCTACCGGATCTTCATAACCAGTGCCTTGCCGGAGAGGTTTAGGATGGAAGCAACCCATGAGGAGCTCAACAGCATGATCAAGAAGAAGAAAAACTTCAAATGCAAGCTCAATCAGCACCGTACCTACCGGCAATGTACTCGCGCTGCACCCTGAACAAGGATTACCGATTAGCACTGGATTAGTGAGGATTTGGGATAAGTGGAGAATGGGCAGTGCCCAAATAAAAAAAGTTAAGAGAAAATGTAGGATTAGTGTGGATTAGCACCGGATTAGCACGGATTAGTGAGGGATTTAAGGCCAGATGGAGAGCAGTAGACAGAACTTACCATCGCTGCGCGAGCTGTTGGACTGTGGCATTCAGTCAGAAACATCGCGCTGTTGAAAACCCTTGTGTTTACCCATGATTAGGGTTTATATGCTTAAACATGTTTAGCATATTCCTAGAATCTGCGTTTGAGGATAGAGAATATTCTAAGACATTCTAGAATATTTCTGGGATAGAAACACACGCACACGTACACATGTGTAGTATGTGTACACACATTATATCCATGTCTATAGATAAACAGTCTCTGGGATAAAGATGAGCAATATACTATTATTTCTATACAGTGAAATTTTGAATATAACATATTTAAGTAATAATTTTTATTTATTTTTAAATTGCAAATATCTGTTGTACTTAAACTTTATATTTTATTAATAAATTTATTTATATTCAGAATATGTGCTAAATAGATCCTACGACATTAAAGTAAATGCACTGTAACAAATTTAACACTTACTATATAACATGTATCCTTAGTGCGTGCGTGCATGAGTGTGCGCGTGCGGTGTTTTATACAAATCTATCAATTCTATACGACAATGCATACAGACACACATCACATGTTTTTTGTTTTTTTTTCTTATTTTTGTAAAGACACATTTTTTAATATAACATTATTAATTAATCAATTCAAGGATTATATACATATACATAGGCGTGTAATATGCAACGTGTATATAAATATAACCAGCGTGTATAATAAAATAAATTATGTTTATTATTAGTTAATTAACAAAGGTTTCTATAAATGTGAACTTTCCAAGGTTATTGTCAACTACGGAATAAAATTTGATATTAAACGTGATGTGATTTTCATTGACAATGTTAAATAAGAAACTTATAATGATTTTTTGACTTTTATGTAAGCTTATGTATGCAAATTTATAAGTTAAATATTTATTAAATAATTTTATATGTTTGTAAATAAAACATTAGTTTTAACAAACTCGTAGTATTAAATATTAATTAAATTAAGCAACATAGATACATAGATGTCAAATGTGGCTGAGTGTCTGCGGCAAAGGCCATTGATTAAATTTATAATGGTGTATTTCTTACGGTTTATTAATAATATATTTATTTTACAAATTATTGATTTATATTTATTTAATATTATACCTTTTGGTTTTTTTTTATATTTATGTATGTAGAATAAGACGTATATCCAGCAGCAAGTACCAAAGCATGCAAACACACACACACACACATTGTCTCTTGGCAGCGTCAATTACTTTAGAGCAATGGAAGTAGGCTTATTCTACACTTTAGATTTATTGTCATTTTTGAGTTACAGGATTACTGTGACAAAGATGGTGACCGTGATCGTTGACTTTGTTCCAGTGTAATTACAAATTGTAATTACATGAAACCGAATCAATGATCACCGTTGACTTTGTTCTAATGTAATTATAAATTATAATTACATGAAACAGAATCGATGGTCACCGTCATTGTCAGTTTAATAATTTAATTTAATACAATAAATTTAGTAAAAACATGCCTATTCTATGTTTTAAATTTGTAATTACTTTTGGGTTACAATATTACCATGACAATGACAACGACAATATGATGTTGACTATTGACTTGTAATTACACAAAAACAGAGTTAATGATCATTATCATTATTAGTTTAATAATTTTCTTAATTATTAATATTAAATTGTGGTTGGTTTTTACTACAATTGGTTTCACTACTCCAGAGACTGATAATTTATGTTTATATGTGATGAATTTATAGAATTTCAAAGTAAAAAATATTAAAGATTAACTACTAACTAAATCTAATGACATATACAATGAAAATAGGGATATCATAAGTTATCATATCATTATTGCAAATTGTTAGGAGATGAAATCACAAAAATGAAAAGATAAAATTAATTATTATTAATTATTCCACTAATTATATATTAAATATACATAAAGTCTTCCATTATTTTTCTAAAGTGCAACACATGGAGAGTGATTAATTTGTGTGCTTAGCCATACGTGCGGTGTTTGTTAGGAGCGAGATTCTATATAGAATATATTTAATCTTTACATATAAATCTTCAGTGTCAAGGATATCCTCAATTGGTCCACATGATGTTTTCCAAGAGTTACAGTATGCAGGGCAAATAATTATTATAGCCCACAATTAATATAGAAGTTGCAAAATAAAGAGTTGTCACATAACAATTAGAGCAAGCATGGTATGTTTATCATTAATTTATTATATGCCAACAAAAATTCTCATATAATGGTAATAATTAATCTCCGATAACTGTCAGAGTTTTAACCTGGAGGGCTAACACGTGACAACACATGGCTGCCAAGTGGCCTTCCAACGTCAATTCCCTGTGTGAGCACCGTTAAGTCTTCCAAGACAGCCCCAAGAGTTAACACAAATACCTAATTAAACAGAAGACTTAGAGTTCTATCCTGACAGGCTCATGCCCTAACCCCACAAAGGTTATGTGTCTCACACATGCCCCTGTGACAAAGCTAAGGCATCGTCACTTAACTCTTGAGGAGTCACCCTCATCCGGGAGTACAACCTCTTTAGGGCGACAAGGGGGTACCCTGAACCAGGGTTTGAGTGGCCAACTTATACCCTAGACCTAGGACTAGTACTTAATGAGGACACGAGTGTGCGCCATTGGCGAACACGAGTGTTCTGCTAAGTAAACTCCTTAAGGCTAGGTTTGAATAACCCTAAGTACATGACCTTGCGAGTGCTTTGCGAAAGGGCTTCTGCTAACAAGCTTAGGTTGCTCAACCCCTGGATTTTAAGGAGAACACTCCCCTAGCCAAGTGTGCTAAAGCACACCTAGTTACGAGACTTAACCTCCCCTTGAGCAAATGCCCAAGGCTTAGCACCCTAGTGCGAGTACAAACATGCCTGTTTACTAGAGTATCCAACCCTTTGGCGACAATCCCACTACACAACCTCAAAGGGTGTGCCTCGGGCATTGTATCATGTGACATTTAGCCCAGTGTCACATCTCCATGTGACATTGCCTTCCCCGATGTGAGTTATTATGCCATAGCCCTTAGATTCAAGGGTTGCACCAAGTGCCACAAACGTGGCTCTTAAATGCCAACTCTAGAACCCCTTAGTGAACCCTCAAAACTAGGTAACGTGAACCTGTCAAACAAGATCCCACATCCACAGTTGGACAAGGACATAGATGTGCCTTGCTTGACCGTGAATGCTAGACCTAGCTTGACATGGAGAAGGAGGCTGGAGACAAGCCTCAACCTATACCTCTTAGAACATGCATTCCAACAAGACTTTCCAGACATGGATTCGCCAACGTTAAGGGTAAGCTACCCCGAAGGTGGGACGTACCTTTATCATTTGGAAGTTAGGGCGGCACAATAAAGGGTTGTGCCTTGACGACACAAACTAGAGCTTGCACCGGGAGAAGAGTAACGAGCCCAGTCATGAACCCAGAACCCTCACTCTTACATACTTTACCTTATTTATGTGACGGATCCCCCCTCCCCCCCCGCTCTATGTGTAAGTGAGATGGCACGGAATCCAGCCCCTTAGTTAATGAGATGAGTTTGCACACTAACCCCTACCCCTAAACCCTACCCAAGGTTTTAGGGCGTGGGTTAGGGCAACCCTAGGGGTAACCCTAGGGTTTCCTAACCCTATTTAACATGTCAAATTCATATTAACTAGGACATCAAAATCGGGGGTGGGTTTTTTTAGAAGATAAGTGCTACCTTCGCTTAGAGTTTCTTGTACATTTAAAGATAGCCGGCCGGACTACCCCTAAACACCTAAGTGCACTAAGCGGGGCTATTTCTCACTATATATAGGGTCTGTCAACATAGTACAGTAGGTAACAATAATCAACCTTCAAAGTAAAGGGTCGAGTCATAGTAAAAACTATGACAATAGCTACCCTAGAGAAAAGTGTGTTTACTTTATATTAAAAGTGTTGGCCTATGTATGAATATATCTGCATTTAAATCCATGATAGTATTCTTATGAAAACATAATATATATGTATGTAAGGTGTGTAATGGGATTGGAATATGTTCTTTCCCTTCAAATGTTGCACAAGCATGTGGGGTACTAGGAGATTGCAAGATTGCACATTCCATGTAAACGTCTGTCATCGTAAAACAAATGCAAACTTACTCAATGGTCCCTTTACCCTTTACCTAACTAACTCATCATTCATCAAATTCCCACAATAACGTTCTTGTTAGACTTGTTTAAGATTTTGCACTTGCTTCTAATTTACTTACCATCTCTCATTGTAGGGACGTCTCTAGAAAGGGGTGTGTTCCACTTGGTGCCAGTGGGGGTGGTCTTGGTGGGTGTTTGAGCAAAAGAGTTATACACTGTACAACGAAAGAACCCCACTCCCTTTAGAAATTTTATTTTCTTTAATGTCAAGTTCATTTCCTCTATGAGAAGCCAAGGGTCAAGTAATTCCTTAAGAACTTTCTCCATATGTTTTCCTAAACAATACATATGAATGATATTTCTTACTAGGATAGACAAAACTTTTGTTCTACACAATGTATTACCTATTAGTATGTTTAAAAGTATCTACAACAGTCGAAGTAAACAACAAATGAAACACTTGAAAAAACTTTAGGCACAGATTTATTTGGGAACAATGTCATTATACATTGATGTCTTTCTTTTATTTCACTTAAATATTCATATTTAACTAGTAAAGTGAGTTTTTACTTAAGATAAGTATTTTACCTTTATTTGATTTATTAATTAACTTTTGAAGTATAAAGAAATGGAGATTGTGGCTATTAAAGCATGATAGTAAAAAAACATTCTTAAATATATAACTTTCTTGTCATTTTGCAATTTACTCATAAGGCACTTTCGAGATAAGTATTCTCATCTTGTTGTTTCACTCATTGAAACTAGTTTTGATGTATGTGATAATTCTTTTTATAAAGTGGGAGACATGATTCAAAATAAGAGAAATTAGACCTTATAAACTCAACTAGTTCCATCAATAAAATAAATAAAATAGTAGATTTTCAACTCATAGCAAAGAAAAAAACATTTGGTATGAATTGGAAAAAAAAACGAGAAAGTTAATAACATGTAACTTAAGTGATTATAATAGTATCTAAGGAAAAGATTGAATTTGCATGGTTTCAATGTTTATAACAAGCAATGACCTTGAGAATTTGAGAATTTTTACAAATAAGTAATTAATGTTAATAATACAAGGCGATTGTCACGACCCGATACAAGATACAGGATTCCGGATATAGGATACGGTTGCAGGATATTCCTACAGGATATGCCACAGGATATGCCTAGAGGATAAGGGACATGTGGACTCATCTTAGCCTCTGCATGCATGCAGCACTTTTATGCATGCAACCACTTTTAGCACTCATGCCTAGATTAGCTCTTGGAGTTGTGAGCATAAAAGCTCCGACCTAATTGTTGTACAATCAGTTACTATCAACACCAGTCTTACTACGATCAATCTTGTCTTGTCTTGTTCTTGTCTTGTCCTTGCTCCTTGTTCTCTGTCTCGCTCCTGGATCTGTCCTGCTCCTGTCTTGCTCCGGATCCTGTCTGTTCCTGTCTTGTTCCTGGATCCTGTCCTGTGCTTCCTGTCTTGCTCCCGGATCCTATCCTGTCCTGTCTTGCTCCTGATCCTGTCTCTGTTCTCTATTCCTAGTTCCTGTCCTGCTCTTCCTGCCTGAGTCAAGCCTTCTTTCTTGGAATCCTGTCTCTTCCTGGTTCCTGGATCGTGGCTTGACAGTTTGATAGTAACTGCTTTCATAGCTCTCTCCGTTTTAGCTACTTTTTTTCCTTGATTCTTTTCCTTTTTTTCCTCCTTTTTCTTTCATAGATCATGGCTGATTTTGAGCACTTTCAACGCGAGCACCAAATGTTACTTCATGAGCTGGCCACTTTGCGCCAAGTGGTCACCGATCTGCAAGGTTCCACCAACGCGGCACATGCAGCTGCTGATGCATCCTCCAAGGCTGCTGCGCAGGCTCTCTCTCAGGCATCGGTGGTTCCCTCTTCATCGAACTTTTCTTCGGAGCCGAAGATTAGCATGCCAGAAAAGTTCAGTGGCAATCGTGCCGATTTCCAAGGTTTCCTGAATCAGATCCGGCTCTTGATCCGCATGCAACCACGCCGCTACTCGACTGATGCACAAAAGGTGGCCTTTTGGCATCCTTACTAAGTGGATCTCCACGGGCTTGGGTTGCCCCCTTGCTGGAGCGTGACGACCCATTGATGGAAGACTTTGAAGGTTTCGTGGCTGCCTTTGAAGCCTGCTTTGGAGATCCTGATAAGTACCGTTCTGCATGCACGAAGTTACGGAAGCTCACTCAAGGATCCCGACCAGCTTCCGTCTATGCATCCGAATTTCAGCAACTTTGCACGAACATTCCATGGGACGAGACTGCATTGATCGAACACTTCCGTTTTGGGTTGAGGGATGACGTGAAGGACCTTCTCCTTACGTTACCGGATGCCCAAACATTAGCGGAGATCATGCAACAAGCTGTTCGTTGCGACAACCGTTTGTTCGAGCGTCGTCAGGAAAGATCCCGTCAGCAGTTCCTGCAAACCAATCCTGCAGCTGTGGTACATGTTCCTGCACCACCTTCTGGAGTAGTTCCTATGGAGGTTGAGAAATCCAAGCGTGGCTCTCTTTCCGCTGCTGAGAAGCAACGTCGCCGCAGTGAGAACCTATGCTTGTATTGTGGAGCAGGACACAAGGTGGCAGATTGTCCTATTAAAGCCAGGAAGTTCAAGACGCGTGAAGTTGAAGCTGAAGTTCAGTCGGAAAACTCAATGTCCACTTCGTCTAGGAGCCGCGAAGTTGGACGTAGGTGCAGGCTCCATTGGTGCTGCTCATACCATTCCATCACTTAAGTTTCCTGTACACATTCATCTTAATAATCGAGAGCTCAAGGAGTTTGCCCTTTTAGACACTGGTGCAAATGCATGCTTCATGGATGACACTTTGCAACTCAACATGGCATTTCGGTGGTGAAGTTGAAGCGTGCAGTTCCTGTAGAGGTGGCCGATGGGCGTCTGATTGCTTCTGGCGCAGTTACCCATGCTACCAACCTCTCTCTGCAGTCATGGCACATTCAACTGTTCAATTTCCTTCAACTTGATCAAGACTCGGTCGACTCCCATCATTTTGGGCATGCCATGGTTCGTTGTTGCAAATCCGCAGATCGACTGGAGGTCTAGGACGCTCACGTTTTCCTCTCCGACAGCTAGGATCAATCCTGTACCTTCCTGTGCAGGATACATCCTTAGTATCTGAGGCAGTACAAGCTACAGGATTGACCGTGCCTGTTCCTGTACCAGTGTTGAAGACTCCTCCTCGACAGGATTCACCTCATGTCAGTTCCTCAGCACATCCGCAGGCTCTCTCCACTCCTGTAAGTTTGCGGTTCCTGTACAGGGTTCTTCCAATCCTGTATCAGTGTCGAAGGTTCCTCCTCAACAGGATCCACCTCCTGTTGATTCGTCAGCACATCGCAGGCTTTCCCACTCCTGTGCAACCACGGACTCCTGTACAGGATTCTTCCAATCCTGTACAACATCCACACAGGTTTTTTCCAATCCTGCCTCTTTTGTTACTCTGCTTTTGATCCTTCCTCTTTTTCAGTCACAGCTCCCTCCTTCTCCTCTCCGAGTTCTTACCACTACCATGCATGAACTTGCCACTGATCCTGCTCCTTTCCACCTTTTTGCCTTTCAAGTAACTCCTACGTCCTCTTCTACCTTTCCTGTATCCGACTCTCCTGTTTTTCAATCTCCTTCTCCTTCTCCTTCCTTCTTCCTACCATCCAAGTATCACTCCTTTAAGGACGTTTTTGACAAGCACAAGGCTGCAGTTCTTCCTGTTCACAGGTCCTACGACTGTCCTATTGATCTTGCGGAAGGAAAGACTCCACCGTTCGGACCGATTTACCCCACAGAGTTGGAGGTTCTTCGTCAGTACATCGAGGACAACTTGGCATCCGGCTTCATTCGTCACTCAAAGTCCCCTGCAGGAGCCCTATCTTCTTTGTCAAGAAGAAGGATGGGAGTTTACGTTTGGTTGTGGACTACAGGGGTTTGAATCAAGTCACCATTCGGAATCGGTACCCGTTGCCATTGATCCCGGAACTTCTCGATCGGCTGCGAGGAGCAAAGGTGTTCACGAAGATCGACTTACGAGGGGCCTACAACCTTGTACGGATTCGTCCAGGCGATGAGTGGAAGACTGCCTTTCGTACAAGGTATGGACACTTCGAGTACACGGTGATGCCTTTCGGCCTTACCAATGCCCCAGCCGTGTTCCAACACATGGTGAACGACATCTTTCGTGACTTCTTGGACCAGTTTGTGGTGATCTACCTCGACGACATTTTGATTTTCTCCAAGGACCAGGCGGCACATGACAAGCATGTACGATTAGTTCTACAGCGGCTTCGCGAGCATGGCCTGTATGCGAAGTTGGAGAAGTGTTTTTTCGATAGGGATTCGTGGAGTTCTTGGGCTACATCGTCTCTCCTGCTGGCGTTTCCATGGACATGCACAAGGTGAAGACCATCGTGGAGTGGGAGAGGCCCAAGTCTGTACGAGATGTACAATGTTTCCTTGGCTTTGCAAACTTCTACAGGCGGTTCATACAGGACTTCTCCAAGCGTGTACTTCCACTCACAGAACTCACCAAGCGCACAGGGTTTTCTCTTGGTCCGACAAGGCGGAACATGCATTCACAACACTCAAGGACGCCTTCACGACAGCTCCGATTTTAGCACATCCTGACCTTCTCGTCCTTTCTTCGTTGAAGCAGATGCCTCGGATTTTGCAGTAGGATCCGTCCTATCACAAGTTGGAGAAGACAAGTTGCTTCATCCTGTAGCTTTTCACTCTCGTAAGTTCCTTTCGGCGGAGATCAATTACGAGATTCATGACAAGGAACTCAAGGCCATTGTGGATTCGTTCGAGGAGTGGCGGCATTTCCTGGAAGGTGCTGCACATCCTGTACAAGTTCTTACGGATCACAAGAACCTGGAGTATTTCAAACGGCTCGAGTTCTCAGTCGGCGACAGGCTAGGTGGGCGAGTTCCTATCACGTTTTGATTTCGTCATCGTCTACAGGCCCGGTTTTCGGAATGGCAAGGCGGACGCATTGTCTAGGCGCTCTTACCTTGCACCGATCCGGGCGATCCTGCATATGACTGTCAAAGGCAAGTGTTGTTGGGTCCTGATCGATTCCGGCTTGCGGCACTACAGGTTCATCAGGCTCCAGCAAATTCAACACTCCTACAGGACATCCGTTCGCAGTTGGCTACAGACGACTTGGCAAAGAATGTGTTCTCACACATTCATCCTGACATTGCAAGTTCCTCTTCCTCCAGTTCCCGTTCAGACTACAAGTTGTTCACCATACAGGATGGACTCCTGTACCGGGAAGGTCTCCTGTACGTTCCTGTTGGTATTTCCAGGACTCGTGTGGTACAGGATTGTCATGATACCCCGGCTACAGGACATTTTGGTGTGGCCAAGACAGTGGAGTTGGTGACTCGCAACTATTGGTGGCCTGGGTTGCGAGGTTTTGTGGAAGGTTTGTACGGAGTTGTGACACTTGTAACAGGTCGAAGATGCCTCATCATGCACCCTCTGGTCTTCTTCGTCCTCTTCCTGTTCCTTCTGCTCCTTGGAGATCCATTTCTATGGATTTCCTCACAGATCTTCCTCCTTCTCGTGGATTCGATGCAGTTCTTGTGGTGGTTGACCGTTTCACCAAGCAGGCTCATTTCCTACCCTGCAACAAGACAGCTACAGGTCAGACAACTACTGAGTTGGTGATCCGTGAAGTGTTCCGACATCATGGTCTTCCTGAGAGCATTGTTTCCGATCGAGGTCCACAATTCATGTCCAAGTTTTGGCGAGAGCTTCTTCGGAGTCTACAGGTTAAAGCGGATCTTTCTTCAGGATATCATCCAAAACTGATGGGCAGTCCGAACGCACAATTCAGACCTTGGAATATCTTCGTTGCTTCATCAGTTACCAGCAGGACAACTGTTGGACCTTCTTCCAATGGCGGAGTTTGCCTACAAACAACTCCGCATGCATCTACAGGCCAGACACCTTTCTTTATCCTACTTCCGCTCCTACAGTACAGGATCGTCTCCAGCATCTTTGTCAGGTACAGGATGATCTCCGGGTTCATCTTTAGCAGGCACATGAATGATACAAGCATCATGCTGATGCTCACCGCCAGCCGGCACTTGCATACAAGATTGGTGATCTCGTATGGCTTCTTCA